>CM023097.1:2038105-2267273 GCA_013103745.1 Gardenia jasminoides
GAGATAATAGTGACATATTATTTAATAGGTTCTGACACTTCTTTCCTTCTTAGCAAAGATATTTCTTGGGGCATATGCACGAGTTTATATTGATTTCTAAATTGATCTCAACTAATTTTTATTACATTTTGTTTAGCTCTAATTTGATTAATTATCTTAATATTATATTAAATGTTTACAATATTTTACTTATTTTTTCTAACCTAGCTCTCATTTTATTTAGACTTAATATTGCATATCCTTTTTAACATTTGGCTTATTTTAAGTTTGAAATATAACTTCTTCTTTTTTTACATTCTCAAACGCTTTTTGAATACTGTGTGAAAAGAATAGTTTACCTATTAAAAAATTTAGATTTTCAAAATTTATATTGCAATTTCTAATTGTACTACTCAAAGCAAAATGATTAGCACAAAAAAAAAACTAGGTATAGACATATTTGAAATAATTGTATAGATATTATTTGAAATAATTGCAGTAGCAACTTAACAATATTCATAATCTTTATTTAAAAAATTGTAATGATACAAGGTGACAATCAAACATTAAGAAGGCATTTGTCCAAAATTCCACAATCAATGTTACTATGGGTAAGGATAAATTGGGAATTAAGAATGGGTTGGATAAAAAATATTAAAAATACATGAAGTGTTTGGTAACTTTACAATAATAAGTTTTAGTAATAAAGAAATAATGGATAAAAAGTGAAAACTATTAATCGTGATCCCAAGTTTTGAAAATTACAAAACAATTGAAGAAATTGGTTTAACATTTTCCATTGAGATCTTTGCAGCACAGGCTATCAAGAAATGTATATGAATCTGTTAACTGTCGGACGCTCGATACCTTGTATCGAACGTCCGATAAAATTCAAAACATCTCTATCGAACGCTCAACTTGATGTACCGGACGTCCGATAGACAGGGGATCTATCGGACACTTCTTTCGGACGCACAACAACTCTACCGGACG
The DNA here is from genome assembly GCA_013103745.1 of Gardenia jasminoides. Taxonomy (NCBI): domain Eukaryota; kingdom Viridiplantae; phylum Streptophyta; class Magnoliopsida; order Gentianales; family Rubiaceae; genus Gardenia; species Gardenia jasminoides. The sequence goes on from CM023097.1 coordinate 2,039,078, forward strand.
TCCGATAATATCCAAGGAGTTTTGTGAGTTCTCTGGTCGATGTCGGACGCGAGCCCATCAGACGCAAAAGCATGCATTGGCCGTCCGATCATTCTCAAGAAGATTTTCTGAGTTTACTGGTCTCTGTCGGACGCAAAACCTATCGAATATAGAAATATTCATCGGCCGTCCGATAAAGAATGAAACAGCCTGTCGGACGCTAGCATCGGACGCACAACATGGTGTCGGACGTCCGATAGCTCCAACGGCTAGTTGACTCATCAACTTCTTCTATTCATTGACCTCAATACCAAGGCACTTTTTGGTCTCCTATAAATACATGCATTGTCTGAAATTCAAGATAACAGTTGTACACTTAGATTACAAGTTCTTAAGAGTGATTTTTGCAAGAAAATACTCATTTTGAGTAAGAATTGTTAGTCTTGAAGTGTGAGTTCATTAGCAAGCTTTTCAATTGTGAGTGAATTCATCAAAAGTGTAGCTTTGTGAGGGTTTTCTATAAGAGTGTAAAACTTCCTAACTTGACTAAGTGTAGCTTGGGGCAAGGAGGAAGTGATCCTTCCATTGTATACGAAGTTGATCAGAGTTTTTTTTTCAAGCTCAAGTGGAGTTTTGAAAAAGTTTGGTTTGCTTTCTATCTTTCCATTTCTCAGCTTACTCTTTGAATTCATTGATTGACATAACTCTTATACTTCTTGGTCTTGATTGATTATTTGCTTGTCGAATCATTTGATTAAAAAAGGGGTCACTATTAATCAAAAAGGGGCACTATTTCATTAGTTCTTTATCAATCTAATTCACCCCCCTCTTAGATTGTCTTTGGGTCTTACAACCAAATCTTAAGGTTTGTTTATGAAATGGCACACACTTATCTGCTTCTATTTATTGCACATTCACCCCTTAAACTTTTAAATTAATATCATATGCCTATTTAGATTTATTTTCATCTTCCAAAATTTAGAAATCACATTGGACAATGGGTAAAAGTGGAAAAAGAACTAATTCTCTCTCCTGGAATTCATTTTTTATTACTATTTTCAAACAAAGGGGCAGACAATTATCTTTAAGTTGTCATTCTGGGGGGTACGTGTGATTTCAGAAACATGAGGGGATCTAGGTGTGATTCAAAGAAACCTTAGGGAGGTTTCTGATATTAATCCTATTTATAACTAGGCATAGGATTGATACTCACTAAAGATTGGAGAAATAGGTCCTCAACTTCATGTATATCCCCCTCCACATCTGGGCATCACCATTGTAGGTGCTATTTATAAATGTTTAAAGGATTGAGGTACTGAGAGCAAAATTTATACAGTGTCAATTGATAAGCCTCAAAAATGACACTGCATTATGATGTTTGAATGATATCTTCTCAAGAAACAAGTGCCTGTTAGCCAAAGGAAAGCTATTTCATGTAAGATGTTGTGCTCACATACTCAATCTAATGGTTCAAGATGGCCTCTGAAATCCAAGAAATAGTTCAAGACATAAAAGCCAGTGTGAAATTTGTAAACAAAACTGAAGGGAGGTTTTAATCTTTGCTGAAATCGTACAACAGTTGTAATTGGCTGGGAAAGTGCTTCTTTATGACTTTAAAAAAAGGTGGAATTCCACTTATGAGATGCTATCTTATGCTTTCAAGTCCTAACAGGTGTTCCCAAGATTCAAAGATAGAAAACCGAGTTATGAAGAGCAAATGAATATAGATAAAATTCAGAAAATATTGTATCATCTATATGCCGAGTATGTGGAGATGCATGTTTCAAATTTAAGAGGTTCTAGAACAAGCTCTCAAAGAGTGAAAAATGATCCAATCAATAAGAGCAGTAATAGTTCATGTTTTTTAATAAAACATCTTATATTGCTACTGTGAAAAGTGTTCAACCACAGACGAATGACCTAGATACCTACCTTGAAGATGATTTTCCTACTGCAATATGTTCTTGAAATGTAGCATTAAGGAGGTTAGAACTGCAAAACCTTTAGTACACCTTTCAGGTGGAGATAGGAAGCATAAAGAATGACTATTCATCTTTTAATTGGTTCGAGATTTGGTTTGTCTCCTCTCGAATTTTTTGTATTTTGCCTATTTAATAATTAAATAAAATATGGGGTGGCATCCCAACCTCCTGTATGTGGTTTGCCTTTAAAAAAGAAAGCATAACTGTTCAACTACACTGGGTGCCAAGTATAAGCATAAGAGGGCAGTGTGAATCGTTCAATAAATGTTACCACTATTCAAGGACATGCCTATCCCTCTCCCCTCCCAAAAACAAAAAAATTATTGAAAAATTCTTGTAGATATGGATATTTAATAAAATTGTATAAAGTTTGTCCCTCCAAATTATATCTATTAGTTATGTAACTTATGTTAGTTGTGAACTATATTCTAGATTTCCTTTTTGAGTTTCCTAGTGTAAACACACTTCTCTAGTAATTCTTTTTACAACTTTCTCAATCCAAATCAACCTCCTAAAATGTAAACTAGTCAATTTATTTCTCCTTAAAATATTATAACAACAGACTAACTAGATATCATATGAATATGCATTCTCTAGAACAAACAAATTTTGCTCTCTATAAAATTGGTACAATATGATAAAATAAAAAATTATACAAAAGGAAACAAATACTAATTCAATGGAAATTTAGCTTCTATTACAACTTATTTATATCAATCTAACAAAAATAAATACCAAGAGTAAGGATTCTTTAAAAATTCATTGGTTCGCTATTAGTCCTTTATCAATCTCTATTCTTGTGCTTTCAAGTATCCACTTTGTGCAAATTTCGTTATTCCAAAGCAAGTTTTTTTAATGTGGTTTAATGAATTTTCCATCATATGTTATGTTCGTATATAGATATTTGGCCCTATGCTTGTTTCTACTCTGTATGTAAATTTAATGAATAAGATATTATTTAATTTAATTTTCTTTTCAAAATCTTAGAACATAATCATGCTTAGTTTTGTCAATTTAGTGTATAATTGGTCAAAACCCGATACATATGCAAACAGTTCAATTTTTAGTTATATTATTTTTATTGAATGCATTTTATTCATTTTTCATTAGTTTAAGCTTGTGAGAATTTATTCTCTAATATGATGTATGAATTAATATATTTACCTAATTAGATCTAATTTTGATATATTTCAAGTTATCAAATAGCACAGTAAAGAAATGCCCCCAAAAATATTTGACTCATTTTTCAAAAATGTTCTCTTGAGAAAGATTTTGCTTTTCCGTCTACTAAAACTCCCTTCATTAAGTCATTTATTGCAGAATCAACACTACAAAATATTGAACAACCAAATATTAGACCATAGTCCCACCTATTTGAACTCCCATAATTGAGAAAAAATCTAATGAATTTTTGCAACGTGATCTTGGATTGTGTAAATCAATTTAGGATTATAAACTAGAGGAATGAGATGAAATTTGAAAAGCTTATATTAGACTCAGAACATATCAGCTTCCTATTTCATATTCAAAGATCTTATTGATAAGAATGATTGCCCATTCTTATCTTCCTAGTATAAGTTTTTTTTGAATTGGTTAGAATATTCGTCGTCACAAAATGCTGCTTTTGTTCTCCCGTATTTTCTTTTCAATTAGATCATCTAGCTGTAATGGACAAAATGCTTTTATTATTGAAGGATTTCGAAATTTGAAGAGAATCAATGATGGAAAAATTGTTGTTTTCTTAATCATATAGGGAAAGATCCTAATTCTTTACATAAGAAAGTTGTTACATAATCACAAGATTTTCAAAATTCCCTATACATGTTGAGGAAGTCATTAGGAAGCAAAGTTCTCAACAAATTGCAAGAAATTGTTTGCAGTTGAAGATCTTTATAGACATGGTTAAGTTGCTTACTCTCCAATCTTTCCCTTGAGAGGTCATGATGAAACTGCAGATTCTAAAAATAGAGATAATTTTCTTGAATTACTTAATCTTATATGCTCTTATAACAAAGATGTTGTATTAGTGTTTGAAAATGTACCAAAAAATGTCACATGTGATTCACTAAAAATAATTAAAAAATATTTTTCCATATTTGCTAAAAAATTCAAAAGTATATATGTAAGGAAATTGGCAGTGCAAAATTTTGTATTATTGTAGATGAATCAAAGAAGGAGCATATGGCAATTGTTTTGAGATTTGTAGACAATGAAGGTCTTATAAGGGAGTGTTTCTTTAATTTGGTCCATGAACATGATACAACTTTAGTGACATTGAAAAATGAGATTTGTGCTTTTCTTTCTAGGCAAAATCTTAGTTTCCAAAATCTTCAAGATTAGGAAATTATGGTGCAAGTAATATGTGAGGTGAATGGGATGGTCTACAAATCTTATTTGTTCGTGAATGCCCATTTGCATATTATATTTACTGCTTTGCTCATCATTTTCAACTGACATTGGTAGCTCCATGTAAGGAAATTTTTCCAATTTCTCAATTTTTTTTTCATATTTGACTCTTATTATCAATCTCGTGACTTTTTCAAGTAAGCAACATGACCAATTAAGGGACATTCAAGAAACTATAATTCAAGAGTAGAAATTTAATGAGGAACTTGATACGGGAAAAGGTAAAAATCAAATTAGGGACTCTTAAGAGAGTGGGAGATACTCGATGGGGTTCTCACTATAGTTCTATTTGCAGTTTTGTTAAACAACATCTAGGAACTTACCTTGTTTTACAAAATATCATCTCTTATAAACTCCACTCAATGTGGTGATGCAAATGGTGCTTATGATGTTATTACATCATTTGAGTTTGTTTTTATATTACATCTTATGCAGGATATTTTAGAGGCTACTAGATTATTTTTTTAAGTTTTGCAACTCAAGTCTCAAGGTATATTAAATGCAATGTACTTGGTGAGGTCGACAAAAGTATATCTATAGAAAAAGAGGGAAAGTGGATGGGCTTTTGCTTGAAAAAGTATATTCATTTTGCAATCCAAATTCTATTGATATTCTAGATATGGATTCATATTACAAAGTTGGTCAAGGAAGGAATCATCAACCAAAAAATCCTATCACATTGGCACATCATTTTCGTGTTGATTTATTTTTTAGTACAGTAGATTCCATATCACAAGAAATGGATAGCTGTTTCAATGAAGATGTGGTGGAACTACTTATTCTGAGCAAAAGTTTGCATTCTTCAAGTGCATATGAGTCCTTCAATGTTGGAGATATTTGTAAGTTGGCAAATAAATTATATTCAAAAGATTTTTCTGAACAAGAGTTGGTGCACTTACCAGTACAAGTAGATCTTTTCAAGATTGATATTGAAAAGAACTCAACTTTGTAGACCGTGACAACTATTTTGGGGTTATGTCAAGTTATGGCCAAGACAAGGAAGTCAAATATTTATCCTTTGGTTGATAGATTGATCAGCCTAGCCTTATTTTGACTTTGCTTGTGTCTGCGGCAACAAGTGAGTGTGCATTTTCTATAATGAAAATCATGAATAGGGTATAAATATATATTCGAGTCTATTCAAGTCGACTCGCAAGCTATCGAGCCTGAGAGAAAATTGCTCGAACTTGACTTGTGTATGAAAACGAGCTTCTCTAACTCGACTCGAATTCAAGCGATGTAGAGCTCAAGTTGAGCTCAAACTTGAGCCGCTCACGAGCAACTAAATTCATTTGCAACCCTAATCATGAAGACTCGATTGTGCAATAAAATAGATAGTAATCTTCTTACACATTCATTGATTGCACATATTAAAAAAGGAATAGTTTGACATATTGATGTTGATTCAGTTATAGATGCATTTGATCAAATGAAGAAGCATCGAGCACAATTTTGTATGCCTCATGTGAATAGGGAATAGGATGGTAGATAAATAATTTTCTATATTTTGCACTAAAATTTGAGTATTATTTTATCAATTTGACTTTTATTTATAGTTTTAAGAATTTTTTTATTAATTTATTATACGTTGTTTATTGGTTTATATCGTTATATATTTGATAATTTGCCCCCTCCCCAAAAGTTAAAATCTTGGTTCTATCTATGCTACTATTATTTCAATTGAATTTCACATTGCAAGAATGTTCATTAATATATTTCTATCACTTAATTATTTTTGACGTATTATCATAATCAAATTAAAAGCATGTTTATTTATTGTCATTATTCTAGTGATTTCATGTTATATACTAGACAGTGTTTTAGGAATTTCTATGAAAAGATAGTTTATCTAAAAGTTATTACATTATGTACTTAACAATTTTGGATCTATTTATCAATGGTTTTTTAATATTATTGGCTACTTATAACAGTTTATGAAACAATTTTTTTTTCAATTCTTGGCTAATTACTTTTAGTGGTATGACTTAGCCTAAAGCATTTCTGTAGAAGTTTTTCACATTTTCATTTATTAAAATTACAAATTGTATAAATTTTAATATTCATGTATTTTCACTTTCAAGCTTTTTTTTTTTTTTTTGGTGTTTTAAACTATGGGCCATATGCAAGTCTAGTTCCACTTTTTTAACTGCCTGGGTGACACTTTTACTTTTTATTTCAAAAATTTATAAGGGGGCTATATTGTTAGGAACTGGGGCACCAGGCACAGCGGAAGATTAAAAATTTAGCCCTAGATTCCTGCCAGAAATCGCCCTAGGTTCTACGTATGACTTATAGAAGGGGGTCTAGAGGATTACCTTAATCCGCAGATGACATCTCTGACTTGTCTGAGAAGCCTGAAGATCCCCTGAGCAGCAGTCCAGATGTCCTGCCTCTACTGAAATCCACGCGAGAGTGTTTCTGGATTACTCCTGATCGTCTCAACGATCTTTGTGTGTGTGTGTGTGTGAATCAAGAACAGGTGCTAGCCTTTTCTTTCTCACTCAAACTCTCAGACTATCTGAAGCTCTCTCTACGTAAGTTTTCTCTCTGGAGAAATTTTTCTCTCTCTTTTTCGACTATCGGTTCAACTAACTCCCTATCGTAACATCGATGTTATTAATGGAGAGAGAGATATGAGATAAGAGAGAAAGGGGGAAGGATAAAGTCAGGTGGTTTGATTCAAAATCAAACCACCGTAACATCTTATCTCTCATCCTTTTATCCGGATAAGAGATAACCATTTTATCTTATCTATCAGATGACCCCAGGTTTTATTTATCTTTATAATTAAACCCCAAAAATATTTATTTTCAAGTCCCTACTTGGACATACAATTTAATCTAGAACCCAATCTCTATGCGTGTGATCCAATAGGTCCCAAATACACTGGTAATAATTATGAATTATAATTCTTAAAAGAATTAGATAAAATAAACACCTTTATTTCATCATTAATCACAATAATTAATTATTCATAATTATAAATTGTGAGCGGTGTCTAGCAACACATCACAACCACCCAGGTAGTCGGAATTGATCAAGGGGAATTCCGACCTAACCTTTTCATGGAAAATTACTGTGTAATTATTATCCTTTCACCATCGATATCTAATTAGTCAGGGAATAAGGAACAAGTGCCAATTCCCTAATGACTAATTAATTTTGTAGTTCCCGGAATTAACCTTAGATTAGGTTAAATTGAAGACACTCTTCAATTAACATAATGTAATCGACTACTAAGATTACATTCCAACTAGTGGCCTTACTGGATATCAGCTCCCACTATCGGAGTGGTGAATCCTCTCTTGATCACTTACTATCTTTCCATGCTTCACACTACCCCCAATTTCTATTCTTTAAGTCACTCCTGATGAGTAACGAGAAACAGAATCAAAAGGTAGTGATTCATACTCAAGATACTATGGTGATCTCAAGTCTAGGATCACTTACACAATTTTCCATAAGAGATTCAACCATTGGCACTAGATATCCTAATGGGATCTCTGTGTGGATCACTCCAATGAATTGTAAATTAGTACTCTACAATTCATCTACACATTAGCCTAGGTATCCCTATACCATGGTTGATGAGAACAACCACTACTTACATTAAGTAAGGGCTAACTGTGTATTAGTCTGTCCGTATTAATGATGTCCCGTCTCATTAATACTATGACTAGGGACATTTAAGAATATTTATTATAAATGTGATTGATATCTCATAGTCAGCAACTCTTGTGACTATCATCACATTAATAAATATTCTAAGGACTTTTACCAGTTATATCATATATTAAACAGATAAAATTGGAAGTTCATAAAATACAAAACTTTAATTAGGAATGTATTTAAACAATATAATTGTTTTAGGGCATACATTCCAACATATATGTCTCTCATAAAGCTCCCAAGTATGAATTTAAAATTAAAAAAAAAAGATTGCATATCGCTCATGTGATCCTAAGGCATTAATTCTTTTTAAAAAGGTCTATACAAGATTATCCGTTGGCGAAACTAGGGCGTGCCTTGAAGAGGTTGCTGAATTTAGCAAGTGCAGGATCTGGGATTAATATCAAACGATCGATTAATTATTCTCTGCAACTTGGGAAGAGATCAAGAGTCCTATTTATATGTGGATAATTCTATTACTATCTAGGATAAGTAGTAGGAGTTTTATTCCGACTTTAACTTTATCAAACAAGAGTTTTCTTTTTATTAGGATAATTTATCATTCTTGGGGAGAGCGTTAACTATTGTAGACTGGTTTTTTCTCTTCTTTCTCTCAAGAACAAGAACAACATTCATCTATTTTTCTTGGCTATTTTCTCCATGAGAAGTGGCTAAATGTGTCTTTCTAGTCAATGAATAATTGTAAATTTGGTTCAACTACAACTGTGGGATCGAATTGGTTTTATTAATTTCTTTTATTTGTTGATATTTGTATATATTCTGATTTAATTTCTCATCGTTGTTTTGTTATTTGAATACAAGGGACCGGTATTTAAATTAACTTAATAACTTACTAGCAGTTAAGACAGTTGAATCCATAGTTGTTTGATTGTCTTAGATTAGTGGTAACTGGCATAATTAGTTTCGTGTCAGAAGAGCATATGATCTAGTTTAGAATAAACCCCGTAGCATGTTTATTGGCTAGAACAAGGCTTTTCTAATTTTTGAGGCAATTAGGAGATTGAATCATACGGTTGTACCTAGAGTTATCTCTTAATTAGGGAAATAGTTAACGATTGTAGCTTAACTATCAACACAGTAAGGGAGAGTTGATTGTCAAAACTTATTGGCAATTATAACCTATTTATCAATGAGTAAATGAAATTATCATTGCATCAATGAGCATTTGTATGAACTATTTCCAAAGTCCCTGGCTAGAGCTTTGTCTGCTATTACTTTAGTTCAAATTTATTCTTGTTAAATTTCCTTTCTTTATGTCAATTAATTATTTTCAATTCTCCAAAACCCCCCTAATTATTGTTGCTTGAAAGGAAACAAAATTCTTGATTTCCTAAGGAGATGATCCTGTTCACCATTATACTTGATTATGTATATATTCTTGAGTAGGATTTTTATTATTGGCGGATTTGACACCTGTCAATCCTCTGCCCTGCCATGTTTCCCCAGTGGGCGAAGAAGACAATAGTGCGGCTCAATAAAGATCGGGTTACTATGTTTTAAAACTCGGACCAAATGGTGACCTGGACGAGTTTAGGGATCAAGGATTAATAAATTCAATCGCTTCGAGTCAAGATTTGACCAGATGATGTCATAAGGATGCCATAAATATATTTTAAATATATATAAAAATAAACAATAGTACAATTTACATGTAGACTTGGTATACGTGGTGAGTTTACAAATAATAAAAATATACAAGTGAATCTTTATGACTTACTTGAAAACAAATACAAAATTAAGGCTGCAAACGAGTAATAGAGGATGTTATAGAAAGAAGTATGACTATCCAAAATATTTGTGGGTAAAAGTGAAATACTATGAAATTTTGAATGTTTATCTCCAATTCCTTAAGTTGTGGATTGCTTTTAGCCACCTTACTCGCATAACTAGTTGAGCAAGACTTGACCTAGCATCATCAACAACACAAGGCCATCCATTGCCTCAACCTGCAGTTATGGAGGTAATACAACTGGTTGACAAAATATAAGAAATAAGATCAAATACAGATCTACCATGCCTATCTTTGCAGCTGTCTTCCAATTTTTCTTTTGTCCTTAGAATCCAAATCTCTATTGTTTCTCACCCTCTCTCTTTTAGTTCTTAATATTTAGCTTTCTTTTCTTATTGTAATGAAACATAAACACCTTATTTTGTTTTCTTCCTCTTCTATTCTTTTGCTATTGTTCTCATTTCTTTTCTTTTTTTTTTAATTTTAGTTTGGTTTCACATCACTAGATGTTTTCTTCGTCTTGTTCTTCTTTTCTTAAAAAGCTTTTTTTGGGTGCTCAAATTCGTAAAACGATAATAATTTCACCATATTGGTCTCTTTGCTACTAGATCTATTGAATGGCTTGAAATTTTAGAGAGAATAATTTTTTTTTGGAAAATCTAAGATAAAGGATTTTTAAGAACCGAATTTTATGAATTTGATTTTTTGTTTTTTATTGATTAAACCCAGTTTTTGACCGAGTTTGACTTGGTCTTTGACAGCTGGTTTCTTGTATACACTCACTTGGTTACTTATTGGCAAGTTTTGTAGAGTATCTAATCAACGATAACTTTAAAGAAATAATTAATACCTTATAGGTGTGAGGTTCAACAAAGACATGCTCAATCCAATATGATTGTCAACATTTATCAATCCAAACATTCTCACAACAATACTGTCATTCTGTCTTGGAACATTCAACAAAGACACACTCAATTTTGAACATTCAATCTTAGATAATACAAAACAAGATTAACAAGCTATCAAGATGAAAAAATAGTACAACAATTCAAGTTACATTCTCATATTCAACAAACTAGAGTCAAGTTAATTTCTTATATTCAACAAATTCAAACACTCCATATATATAAATCTATAATTTAGAAATTGAGACAAGGAGCACATGGTTTATATGGCATTTTTTTTATTTCTAAGATTTTTTATTCCATGGGCATGTGTTTTGTAGAAATAGTATATGATGCTCAGAGGGTCAGCCATAGAAAGCTTGATGCATCCATTACCAGGTTCATTTTCCCACATTAATCAAAGAATTAAGTGAAAAAGACTTGTAGACTTGAGACTCCAAATGAATGCATTGTTTACCATTGAGAAGAAGCAATTGTTGGCTATGACCATTCAATTTTGGACAGGAATGGAGGATGGTTATGGAGGCAATGGCTGTTGGCTGGGGGTCAATTTGCCGAGCCTTAAGTCATCGATTTTAGTAAGGAGTATGAGAATTAGGTAACACTTCTAAGAGGGAGAAAGATGAGAGAATAAAGCGACGCTTAAGAGATGATGGTGGAGTTAACAGTTGAGAAGGGAAAAAATGAGGTGTCATGAGAAGACCAGAAGAGTTGAAGGTAGTGACCTGACAGCAAATGAAGATAAGAAAGACTTTAGGATTGTCTTTGTGTATTAGTTTTAATATGAATAGATATTAGGTAATAGATTATTAGAGATAAGATAATACTTATTAGGGATAGATAATTGGGTTGTATTAGTCTATGTAGGGGGTTTCGAATCCAAAATGTCTCACTTACACTTCCTCTCCTATACCATCCAACCCACCCCTCCCTCCCAGCAAGAAAAGAAGACAATAGTGAGGCTCAAGACATGGTTACTTATTGACAAGTTTTGTAGAGTATCAATCAACAATATCTTTAAAGAAACAATTAAAAAAAATTTTAGATGTGAGACTCAACAAAAACGTGCTCAATCTAATATGCTGCCACACTTAACAATATAAAGATCCTCAGAATAATACTGTTATTCTACCTCAAAACATTCAAGAAAGATATGCTTAGTCTCAAAACATTCAATCTTTGACAATGCTAAACAATATTAACAAGCTATCAAGATTAAAAAAAGAATACAACAATTCAAGTTACACTCCTACATTCAACAAACTCAAGTCAAGTTAATTTCTTATATTCAATAAACTCAGAAGACTTTTGATATGAACTATGTCTAACTAGCTATGCAACCCGTAACATAACAAGTCCCAAGGATCTAGAATACGGTATCTAAGTTCGTAGAGGAATTTTAAGTTGATCAAGGACAGCACAAGATCAATTTAAAAAGGGTTGAATGATGCCACAATCATCCGCATTTGATGATTAATAAGTTAGGTTGAATATCTTAGGAACACCTCTAAGTTATTCAAAGAAAATTTACAACGAATCAAGAGAAAGCTCTTTTAGAGTTTATTACTCAAAGTCAACTCTAACTATTACAACTGAAAATAAGACCGATTTATAGGCCAAAATCCTAAACTAATCCAAATCTGAATTAGATCGGGATTACATCACCTAACTAGCTCAAATTCAAAGTGAATTTGGATTCTATTAAACTTACTAAACTAATAACTCAATTAGCTAACATAGCTAGTCATTTATTAGTTAAAATCAGCTAAATAAATGACTACTTAAATTATAAATAAAACTAAAAAAAATAAAATGAAAATAAAAAAACCCTAGGAAGCTTGCCAAAAACCACGATTGGACTTGGGATCGGTCTTGTCGCTGGTCTTCCTCTAGCTGGAAGTTTCTCACAAATTCGATGGACAACCAACACCAATTTTTGAGCTAGTCTTTATGCCGGTTGTGCTCTGACCGTCCAATGCTGCTATTTTATTTTGCGCACTATTTTCCACACGAATGGGAATACAATGTTTGGATCTATCTAGACCAACTCCTTCAATGGACTAAAGCACACTAATGTGATCTTGAACAACTTTATTGGCCCTTCATTTGCCCAAATTAATGCTTCATACGTATTTGAAGGTCCTCTTGGATGGTTTGGCTCAACACCTTATGTCGATCTAGTGAGAATCTCAAAATGGCTAGAATTCAAACTCTTGTACCGGATTCATATCATTCACTCCCTATTGAAGACGATTTGTCATCAACTCGAGACTTTGCTTGTAATAAAGCACATCAGGGAATGTTTTAATAGATGTGAGTCAAGAAACATGCCTTCTACTTAATTTGATCGGGAACCAACTTGCACGTTCCAACTCACGCACGATTAAGTAAAAACACTCATCACCAAATCTACCTAATCCTCCACCACTTCCTTCCCTATAGAAAAGATTTAACCTTAAATCAACACCTAGGTCAAACACAAAAGAGGAGGATTGGATGATGATAAAACATGCATAATCACTAAAGACATTAAATTGATAATACAATGGGAACTTATGGACACCATGCACCATCCGAAATCCTTCAACATGACCTAAAAACACATGTAAACCATTAAGAAAAATAGAATATGCATCAAAGTTAGACTCAAACTCCCACACAAATAGAGATTCCAAAGCACTTAGATCAACTAGTTGTATACTACATGGATGGATAATAGAATATGCATCGAAGTTAGACTCAACTCCTATACAAATAGAGATTCCAAAGCACTTAGATCAACTAGTTGTATACTACATGCATGGATAACAAGTAAACTAGAACAAAAGATGTTATGACAATAAAGGACATTAAACACTATATCTATCAATTTAAGGACATTAAAATCACCACAAACACAAACATAATGTTGGAATTGATTCAAGATTTTGATGATAATAAAACAAAATAATGATTTGGACTAATGTTTTTATGTGAGAATTATGTTAGAACAGGTCCTTGATTCATTGGAGAAGAAAAGAAATCAATTCAAGAAGAACTGAGAAGTTTTGCCTACTATCGAATACAAAGGAATCGAGTATCGGACGTCTGATAATTAACAAGCACTTATCGGATGTAAGGATCGGACGCAGAGCACGAGTATAGGCCATCTGAAAAATTAAAAGTGAAATACAAGTGGCTACTGTTTCTGTTGGACGCAAGGGTTCGGACGCAAAATCAACTGGCTATCCGATAGTAGACGAAACAAATCCTCCACCAAGGTTCGGATGGTAGCTTCGGATGCAGAGCAAAGGTTCGGACGTCCGACACTCCCAACAACTATTTTTCTAACAGTCATATTTTTGACCATTGAAGAACTTTTTGAGACCATTTCTCACATTCTATAAATACCCACAAGTTCAAGAAAATAAGAAACTTTTGCCTACATAACATACAAGTTTTCAAGTGAAATATTTAGGTAGAAATATTCTTTGTTTATTGTATAGATGTGGGAAAAGTGGGTATTGTGAGGTTATTCAATTGGAGGAATAAAATCTTGGTAAATGTTGCCTCACTTGTAATAGTAGTTCTTAATTGGTTGAGTGAGTTTTCAATTATACCTTGTTGAGGGTTAACTAGGATAGTTGTAAAACTTATTGGCTCAACTAAAGGCCTTTAGGGTGAAAAAGGAGTGATTCTTCACTTATATAAGTTGGTTAGTTTCACCAACAATTGAAGAAGTTACTAGTGAATTTTATCCAAATTCGGTGCAATTTGGAAATTTGATTTACAATTCTTTCTCTATCTCTTTTCTTTATTGCTCAATTGTGACATCTTTATTGTGCTTAATTTGACATATCTTTGTGCACACTTGAGAAGTTGTTTGTGCTTATTTTATTGAGTGAATTCTTGCCATATTTACTTGTCTTGTTAAACAAGCTAATTCACCCCCCTCTTAGGTTGCATTTGGGACCAACACATACACATAAGATTCACACAACATAAAGAAGACAAATGTCACATAAGAACTCATAACTAGACTCTCACAACTAAGACAATTGCAAGTAAGAAATGGACTCAAATTTACACTAGAATATTCATGAGAAATAAACATGAACCTAGCGAACTCAAGATGAGTATGCATATAGACCACCTTATAAACAACACCAATTAATTCAAGCACTTTACCATTATGCATTGGCAATCACACATTCAGGGATCTAAAAAGGTCATTCTTATCATGGAAGTTATCACATAGTATTAGCAACTCATTCAAATCACAAGCATCTTTCAAAGTCATACTAGGAAGAATGGTCACCTCTATAGGCAAGTGAAACTCCTCAATATCATCATGATAATTAAGACATCTAGTGTTAGACCATATTACCTTGTCAATGGTGAATTGAACAATAATAGATTTACCATTTTTGTGGGACTCAATAGGCCAATGATTAAGAACACCAACAAATAATTTAGTCTTAACAACACCATAGTCAAATATAGTATGTTCAACTCTATTATGCAACACGTCAAGTAATTCATTGACTATGAAGCATGGATGCATAGGCAATTGCACATGCAATGTTTCAATTGCTTCCATTCTTGGTTTATGAATGACTCCAAGACATACATTCAAAACAAAACAATCAGGTTTAAATATTTCATCAAAACAAGACAATAAAGGCACACTAGTTCGATTGCGTTCAATCAATGAAAATAACATAGTTGGAAGCTTTCTCCCCTAGTAACTCTTTTCCCACTGGGTAGATATGATAGCCTTGGAATTAAAATCCTTCATAAATCCATAATAGAGAAGTGAAATTCCATGAAAACAAATACCAAGAAAGCTCTCAATTCTACAAAGGACTGATGAATTGAATATCTCAATTCAACTCTATTTTACCCTGTTTAACCTGCATGAGACAATCAACACTAAAAAAAGAAAAAGTTAAGATTGTTAGTGGGCAAATAAACTCTCTCACTAACTCCTTTAGTTTTTATAATCATACTCTCATTCTCAAATGAACTCTCTAATTTTTCAATGATTAACTCATTCTTACTCAAGTTTAACTCTTTTAAATGTTCACTATCTTTTTCTTGTTCACTTCCCTTGGTTGTTACCTCATTTGCAAACTCAAGCATTACATCATTGTGCTCATTTGCAACTCTATCCTTCCATTCCTCAGATTCAATGACTATTCTTCTATTTCAACCGTTGTGGATGCCTTCTCAATCGATGGTGCTATATGATTAAGATCTCCTTTATTGGCAATGGGTATAACAAGCTCCTCCATAAGAAATTCATTTTGATTGCAATTATTTGGAATATTCACCTGTTTAGTTTGTTCAAAGTATAATTTGAGACAGGTATCTAATGTATGAATTTGTTTCATTATGAAGTCGACCAACACTTTAGTCTCATATTGCCTTGACTCTGAGATGCTTGACATCTTAGTGCTAGTAAAACTATCATCTTGATATCCTTTTGGCATCTCTTTCCAATTTTGCCTTTCTTTCTTTTGCTGACTTTGTAGTGACCTATTGCAAGATGCCTTAGTCTCAAAAACTCGAATTGAGGTCATGAATCTTCTGCAGTGAAGCTCTTTTAGTTGAGGGCAAATTCTGCTTAGATGCTTGACGCGACCATCTTTAATTCTCCTCATACTCTTCACAAGTATGTTTGTATCTTTCATACACTCTCAATGCATGATCATGATCCATCTCCTCCTTAAGTGTATGAAACTCATCCTTTGACGATTGATACACTCATTTCAGAACTTTACCAATTGATATTTTGAGCCTGCAAAATGATAAGCAAAGAAAAGGAAAGATATATCCTCACCACACACAAACTCACATGTATCCACTCAACCCTTGTACATCACTCAAATATATATTTTACTCTAATGATCTCACTAAATAGTTCTCTAGGCAACTTTCGGGTTAGAAAAATGAAGGAATGACATGACTCAACAAGCTCAAGCTGGACTCACTTTCGCTCAAAATTGGATGACAAAACAGATTATGAAGACTTCCTAATATGGAGTGAGAATTTAGAAATACGAGTTCAACTAGAAATTATCTTAGTGCACAAGAGAGTATGTAATTCAAGGCATTAAACACAAAATTCATTTTAGACTCAAAATTTAGAAATCTGATCTGAGAGGGACAAGAAATTTGGAAATTGATCTTTATTCCCATAGAACCCGTTTTTCCAAGTCCAATGAGTTTTTGGACAAGAAGTAAGATTAGGAAGTTGCTTGAAACAAATCCAAATCCAACTAGGAAAGCAGTAGAAGTCTGGTGCAATTTTTCTTTGGAAACCTAACAAGATTTGGAATTAGCAACAAAATTGCTTTGAAATATCTCTTTCCTACATGAATCAATGATTAGGAAACAAGTTTATCCCAATTCAAAATGTGTTTGGACAAGGATTTGAATTAGGAAGCTGATTGAACAAGTCCAACTCAAATTCGAAAAATGGAAAGTAAATGCTGTTTCAGTTTCTTTTTTAGCAAGGGATTGGCTCTTTTTATTTCCAAATCTCACCAAACAACTTTGTTTAGAGAATTTAAACATCAAAGAAGGCTAATTTATGGAATTTTTTTCAGAAATTCAATGGACCAAACCCGAAGGGCAATTGTTGGACCAATGGTTAGAGGTTGTGGTAAAGTTGACCTAGTCAAGTGGAAAGATGTAAAGGAAAAGCCTCCTAATGAAGTGTTGTGACAACCCCACCTTCCCCTAAGACGAACCAAAAGGGGTTTGGCGGGCTGCCTGCCCAACTCTCGCCAGGTGCCACTCTCTCGAATAACTAATAACACTTCGAAAGTAAATGTAAATAACCATTCCAAACCAAACCACAACTAATAACATTACTAAATTCAACTTACAAATCAAATTCTCAAATTACAGTTCAATGTACTTAAGGTACAACCACAATCTTACAGGCCCAAAATATCAAATTCAATATTTCAAGGCAAAATTCAAAAGATAAGTTCCAACCCTAACTCATCATATCTTCACTCGGGTTCTCGATCTCTGTTAAAGAAAACAAATTTGAAAGAATGAGTTAAAAGCCTAGTGAGTTCCAAAAGACTTGCAATTCACGTAGAACAGTTCAAATCATATTTCAAGTTTACAATTTAAAACAAGTAGATAAACACGTAAATGGGTATTGCTTGGATATAGTAGGTAAACTACTCGAGGGACGTCGCCTAACGAAGTAGACTAGTCGAGGGACTTCGCCCATTGACGTCACAATAATTCATTGGAACTACTCGAGGGACTTCACCCAACGAAGTAGACTAGTCGAGGAATTTTGCCCAACGACATCATAATAATTCACTGAAACTACTCGAGGGACTTCGCCCAACGAAGTAGACTAGTTGAGGGATTTCGCCCAACGACATCACAAACTAGTCGAGGGTATTCACCCTACGACGTCACATACTAGTAGAGGGACTTCTCCCAACGACGTCACATTAGTCACAAGATAGCACACGGTTCTTTTAATTCCAAAATCACACCAAAAGGAGAAAACACACACATGGTAGTTCAAATCTTTTAAATATTCCAAATTCATTTCCTTATAAATGCTGGCAAATCATCTCACAAATCATTTCTTTGCAAGCAATAGCAAGATTTTCATTTGAAAAGGAGTTAGAGCACTCACAAATCCTTCATAAATTATTTCGCTTTGTAAAAGTATTTTATTTGGAAATAGTGGTAAACCATTTCTTTGAAAGAATGAGTCGAACAAATTATTTCATAAGTCATTTTCACATAGTAGTAAAATATTTGATTTATAAACGGATTGGAATACTCACCAATTAATCACAACTGACAATCCAAGTTAGGATCTGGTTCAAACTCTTCCCTACTTTCTATGATCAAGTAAAAGTAGAAATAACTTTCGCCCCACAAATAGTAAACTAAACTCAAATAGTTTATTCATTTCTTTTATCAAAATTCTTCCCAAGAATCCTCTAACTTTGCTCGGGTGAAAAGTAGTCACTCGAGTCAAAACTCATCTTAAAAGATTCCATTTTCAAATCAAAACTTTACATAAACAACAATTCGATTGATGCACTCCATCCAGTCGTTTTCTAATCTTTAGCACATTGAAATAAAGTGAGGTATTTCACCTCCAAATCACTCATTTGAGCTCAAACTCAACACCACTCTTTTAACCAGAGTTCTAACACTTGTACAAATCAATTTTCACTAAATCTCAAATGTACAAAATTCATGAAAATGAGCAAAACATTTCAAACCCTCAAATTTGTCCAAAATGACACTTTTACCTCAAATTTTAGTAAAACTCAATTTTCTACCATTCAAGTTCAAGATTTTAACTCTATTAAAGCATATACTCATAAACAAATATAATACACATTCGTTTAGGCAAAATCTAACCACGAAACATCACAAAATCTCGAAATCAAGTGTCAAAATTTCCAGGCATAGGTTCGGCCAGCTCTTACTCTTTTCCTTCAAAATTTTCAACAATAAATACTACTTTCTAACCATAAAATGCACTCATCTCATAAACAACAAACACAACCACAATCAGGTCCTCAAGTCCGCTACCTAAAAGTCACCTCAAATCAACTACCTAAGTTGGGAATTCAAGAGCCCAACTCAAATATTCCAATCATAATCATTTCTAGCAAAATAAACCACAGATCTGACAGATCTAACGTTAACAAGATTAAAACTAAGAGTTTTAAGTGTTATACCTCAAGATCTATTCAGATCTAGCGAGATCAAAGAGGATCTAAATTAGTTCCACCCACGAATGATGTCCTAGGCGTCGACACGTCGAGATCCTTCAAGTTTTTCCACAGATTTGCTTGTTTGAAGTTGGTTTCTTCCTCCAAACTCAAGAACAAGAAGTTGCCAAGCAAAAGAAAGCTTTCCTCCCTCTCTCTTGCTCTCTCTCTCACTAATCTCTCTCTCCCTCTCATGGCAACTCCAAGAAGAAGAAGGGACAACCTTCAATGGAGTCTTGAAACTTCACAAAGTTGAGAAAGAAGAGAACTTGAAAGAAATCTCCCTATTCTCTCTCTCTCTAGTTTGGCTACTCCCTCTCTCTCTAAACTTCAAGTGTGGTTGAAAATAATGAAGCAAGGAAGCAAGAAACAAGGCTTTTTAAGGACAAAAAGGGTGGTTCCCCTTAATTTAGGGAAAAAGTGGTCAAACTCCACTTTTTGTCTCGTCGACACGCGACACTCTAACTTTCACTAGTTTATCTCATTCCAACACTGTCTTACCTTAAATATATCTCTGTAATATCTCTACATATGCTTGGTTTCATCTTAGAGTCACTATTCATGTTTCGGAATAGATATCGACACTTAAACTGGTCGAAACCAAACATCGGCAAATAGTTCTCGAAAAATTCTCTAAATTAGAAAATAATCACTCAAAACATAAATTCACTAATATTTTAGTGAATAAATATAATACAAATATTATTTTACATTTTAAAATAAAATTTAAAATTTGAGGCCCTCACAAGTGTTGCTTGGAAGTTAGAGCAAAACCGATGCAAACTCCAACTCAAAGTCTGGCGCCGATGTTCCTTTGTTGGCTTGAAGAATTGTTCATTAGAGAACAACCAGCACAATGATTAATGACAAATAAATTGGCCAACTTGTATTAAGTTTAGAGGTCGTGGGCATTCTATTTTAATTAGTTTCTTGGTTATCAAGAATAAGTGACATAATCCAAGTCCAATTAGGATTCATCATCAGTTCGGATTTGTTAGCTATAAATATGCTACTCTTTATTGTAATAGTTAGAATTGACATAGAAGAAATATATTGAGAGTTTTCTCGTAGACTTGTTGCAAGTTTCTTTTGAATGCTTAGAGTTAGGGCTCTAGTGTTCATTAGCTTATCAATCAAGAAACACACTTGATTGTGTTGCCTTCTACCACAATTGGGTTCTCCAATTCATTAAGTGTGGGTTGAGATTGTATCAACAAATTCACAATTCGGGAATTGGTTGGGTCTAAGAGTTCTTTCCACTGTCTAAAATTTAGTATATCATCTAGATCCGGGACTAGTATGATTTTCACTGTCCATTATATGGTATTTGGGTGCATTTTAACCTGCTAAAATCCTAATTTACCATCAAACTTACTGTAAATATATTTTGTTTAGATACTATTAATTAACTAGTTTTTATCTGAGATATCATAGCTATCTTCTTTTGTATTATCATTTAGTCTTTTATAGTTTATTATCATTCTACTTTTACCTCTGATTATTTCACTATACTTATTTACTATGAATGCTGCACTTCCCATCCTTGCTCCATTAGTCCTCGCATGATGGTACCCGTCCCCATTGCCTGTTGACAAAATGAACTTCAATTTCCGATATCAACATTTGTTGTAGCTTTTCTTGTATCATTCTTTTCTTGAGTTTCAAAGTGTTTGTGTTCAAGAGACAAATGTCTTTATCTCCCTAAGAAGGCTTAGGTAGTGGCATTGGAATTATGTAATTTGTGTTGCTATTCTATAACAGAAATTAAAAAGAAATTGATTCTAGAGTTTATTTGGGCATGATCCTCTCATGTTGCTTTTCTTGGTTATTGGTAATTATGGTTGGTAGTACTTTGAGACTGTGACTTATGGGAAAATTTTTTGACACCTATAATCTGTTACCTAAGGGAAGAAATATGACTTGCAAATGCTGTAAAACAAAGAGATATTTGCCTATGAATTGGAGAAGAGACTCAAAGCAATATTACAAAAGTAGTTTTAGGACATTCGATCATAAAGCAATCAAACAAATTTTAGAAGAAAGAAAGTGTACAGCTTTGTTATTGCCATTCGATTGGATTTAATTTTTTTGATTGGGGGATTTTTTTTTCTTTTTGTATTTTCCAAATTCTCATTAATGATAGCAATTGTTATTTTCTTCTATTACTTAGGTGGAGTGCGATTAGGCAAGTTGGGTATTTAGATAGTTTTGAATCAACTATTAGGCATGCAAAATATATGATCAGGAGTTCATAACCCACACAAAATTTTTCAATAATCACGAGAAGATACATGATATTTATATATACAAAATTTGGATTTTAATCTCAAATTTAAAAGAATTATCATGTATCCAACCCAACAATGATAGCGTATATATTGAAAAATTTTTACGTGCAGAACTACTAAAGTAATTATTAGACTTACCAAATAGTTGTTTTGGACTAATACCATTTTTAGTATATATTGTTAGTGTTTGTATACTTTGTCGGGTTTGGTACCCTTTATAACCCAATTTCTGGGCTTGAATTTATGTTGATATATTGCTGATTTCTTGGTCAGTTGGTCTTAGTTTCATGATTTACTTGTCTTGATACAAAATTTTGTAATTTGATGTTAGTAAGCATAAGAGAATAAAACGCTCAAAAATAAATATAAATAAAAGCATAAAAAGAATGCAAGGGTTAACGTGTTCTAAGTGCTAAAGGGTAACAAAATAATTTTACACAGCCAGTATGATGAGAAAGGGGTTAGTGACCATAGATAACATTAGAAGTTAAAATATCATAGGTACTAAAAATTAAAGGGATTATGTTGAAAAGCCTACCTCTCACCCTTAGAGAGGGGGAGGCAGGGGTGGCAGCAGTTGTGGATGGCGTTATTTTCAACACTTTTGAATAGGTAGTATAAAATTTTTTTAACCTTATCATAAAGGCTGATGGTATTTTTCCTTTACTCAGCATGCTTTATAAGAAGTTCGGAGACTTCTTTATTTATGTCTTGATAATTAATAATATTCATCACGTCATTAAATGATGCCTGCAATCAAAAAATTTGCTAAGATAGTTCCGAGACTTTATCTAAAAGAACCATCCGCTTATTTATCTGGCCTTCCATCTCGTGTAAGGAAATCTGCAAGAAAATTCTCATTAGACTTTATTAGTTCAATATCAAAGACGAATTCGGACAGAGCATTTGCAATCTATTTAATCTCTTATTTTGAGGCAAATGTTTAATTATTTTTAATAAATGATTTTACTTGAGAGTTATCGGTTCGTAATTTATATCTTTTTGGTAGTAAAAAGTAATAAAACTTATTACAACCTTTTACCACAGCAAGCAATTCTTTTTCATTTATATGATATCTTTTTTCTATTTCTGAAAAGATTCCGATGCATATCTACAAATTTAATTATTTTCTGTCTTTAAAATTGTGCCACATACTTCTTCAAAAGCATATGTTTCTAGTATAAGATTATCTTCATCAGAAGGTAGGGTTAAAAATGGTGAATTTTTACATTGCTCTTTAATATTTTTTACTAAAGTTGTATGATTTTAGAGAATTCATATTTACTGTCTTTCTTTAATAATTTTTGTAATTTTTTCCTTTTATCAGCCAAATTAAAAATGAAATCTGAAGTATAATTTAGTGTTCCTAAAAATCTCTGCAACTGCTTCTTATCTTCTAGCTTGTCAAGAAATTTTTGTATTTTTTCTAGAATATGAGATTTGAATTTTATTCCTTTATTATTTATTTCTAGTCCTAAAAATTCAATTTCTTTTAGTCCCATCTTTGCCTTTTTCTCGGATAATCCTATTCCATGTTTTAGCCATAATTCAACAAATATATTTAGATGTTCTAAGTGCTCTTCTATTGAATCTAATGCTAATAAAATATCATCTACGTAGACATATAGGAAAGAATAATCTTTAAAGATTTCATCCATTTTCATTTGATATATTTGAGGAGCATTTTTCAGTCCAGATGGCATGACTAACCATTCATATTGTCCTTGTGGAGTACTAAAAGCAGTATATTTGATACTATCAAGATGCATTTTTATTTGTCAAAAACCACTTTTACAATCAAATTTAAAGTATAGTTTCTTTCGTCTACTCATATTTATAAGAGTTTTTTTATGTGGGAGAAAGTATCCATCAAATATAGTTTCATTATTTAGTTATTTATAATTGACAACCATTCTCGGCTTATTTCTGATTATTTCGGCATGATTTTTGTTATCATAAATGCAGGACAGGAGTGAGGAGAATTACTTTCTCTTGTCAATGGTATTTCTAGCAATTCTTAAGTTGTATTTTAAATTATTCTTTATGAATTGGGTTATATCTTATTGGCTTTAGTCTAATTACCTTATTTTCATTTTTAAGTTTTATTTCAACATAATCTTTATTTTTATCCCAAAATTTAAGGGAATTTTCTGTATAACTTAATTGTAATTTTACCTTTATATCTTCTAGAGTGGTATAAATTTGCTTAATTTGAAGTTGCTTTAAATATAACTGGTTTTCAAATTTTAGCATTGGAGTTCCTTTAAAAAATTTTGGATGTTGTGTGTATCCAATATCATTATGCTGAATTGCGTGAGGTCGAAATGTAAGAGGAATCTTACGGGTATAAACATTTTTAAAATGAGATACCACAATCCAATGTCAACATGGAGTTTTGAAATATATTTGAGATTGTAAAGTATCAAATAAGACTTTATGAAATAATTGAATGTATTGAGTGTTGGTATTTTCAATTTTCAAAAGATATCTTTAAAAAATTTTAAAAATATCTTAAAATACATTCTAAAAAAATCCTCCAAAAATATCATAAAAAATACTCCTAAAAATACATAATCATTTATTTTATACATCATTAGAGTAAATTTTTATAGAACATCTAATCCATACATAACCCTTTGGATACGTAACCCTTTTTCCAATCCTTTTATACCACGTGAATGCATATATCTAAATTATCTTCAAATGGTTAATACTTCCTCGAATTGATTTTACTTTTCTAAAAAATAAACACTGGTTTGTTTGTATAACAGAAATTTGTAAAATTTACTTTACTTACATCATAATCACACTTTCCAATCACCTTTTTATCTTCAACAATATTTTTATCTCACATACATCATATCACAAAAAGTGCTACACTAAATATTTCAAATAAAATCTCAAATAAATTCTCTGTTCAAACGAACTGCTGACACCCATCCCACAAAATAAATGGGTGCTACTAGTTGTAGGCCAAACTCCAATGTGATGATGGGACCCACGCCATTTAACCAATGTTGATAATTTCCACATTTTAAAAAGCGGAGGATCCACTAAACCTCTGACACTTGACATAATTCCAACATTTCCTTCCAAGGTTCACTTTCATATTCCATTGTCTTTCTCCAAATATCCACGGAAAAGTCGTAAAGGTGGAAGAAAAATCAATGGAGGCCGAAGCTTCATCGTAAGTAAAGCAAACCAAAGCCAATAAATCAAAACCAGACTTTTCCCTGAAATTTCTACAAAATTTCCATGAAATCAACTATACTTATTTCACTTTTCCCTTTTTAAACTAACAATCCCTTGGCAGGTTCGAGTGCAGTGAGATGTTAGCAACACTGCTGGCTTCAACACCGTTGCTGGAGGAGTCATGGAAGCTCTGCGGTCAAGCCAACGCCGAAGCTCCACAATATTATGTCACAAAGCAGATGGGACCTGTGAGTTACGTAGCCTTTTCAGGGATCCAATTGCTTGCAGGGTTGGATCCCAGTTGCAGCAATCTGGTGCCGATCGAAAGCTCGGCTAACGGGCTGTTTTCCTCCTTGCATCGCCACGGCGAAGGGGAAGAGCCGGTTCTGGTTCATGCTGGATTGCTACATCTCTTCTTGTCCTTCTACAGCTCCCCAATTTTCCACAACCAGGTTTGCAATGGTTTAAGAATTCAATTTGTTTTGGTTTTGATACGAAAACATTTAGGAGGAAAGGAGACTCACACATAAAGCTCAGATATTGCTGCCGCCACACGAATTGATTTTTGGGGTGGTGGTGGTGCAATTGTCAGTGAAACCGCGCTAATTGTTGAATGTTTGGATGGGGGCGCAGTAGCTTTCCCTGATCTGAGCCGTCTATCTAAATTTTTTCAAAAAAATGAAATCTTAAAAATTTAAGGGGACGGTTTAGATTGGGCCGAGTTGGTACAATCCCTCCGAGTCGTCAATATCACCATTGGTAGCCACAGGTGCCCTGATCCCAATGCACTGAGCAACTCATGTTTGGATTGCCAAATATAATGAGACGATACATGTAAGAGAAAAATGTGTTTAAAAAATGTAATTATGAAATATTCATAAACTTTTTTTTTTGTTGAAAATTTCAATTCAAACAAGGCCTTGATGCAATTCTTAGATTTCGCCTATCAGTATAGCTAAATTGCATCTTTTGACTGTCCTTTTGTTAAGTTTGGTTTTCGTTTTTTCCCCATTTCAATATAATAAATTGTATAAAATATCAAGGTTAAGATAGCTATAATCAGAGCAATTTTACTAATGGAGTATAATTTAGAAGAAATTGAACAAAATATCAAAGTCAAGATAGCTACAGTCAGAGCAATTTGACTAGTGGAGTGTAATTTAGAAGACTGAACATTAAATTTTCTATATTTTTATTGGAGCAAATTTCTGTTTTGCAAAGAATTTCCTTGAAATTTTAAAACTTTTGGGGGGTCAAAATAGTATCTCCTTGAACTTGGGGGGTGGCGGCTAGTAAGTTCCCGCCGCCCCATTTTAGCCTGGTTACAATTATTATGTGGGGACAATTGCAATTTGCACCATTGTATTATCACTGATTGGTGGTTTGATTCTATACTTCCAATTTAAAGCAATTCTGTCTCTTTCATTATCGATTTTTAAAATATTTCTCAAATCACTTGAAAATTAATCGATTTGTTATTTATTTTGGTGAAAAGATATTAGTACTCGCAAATGAATAAGGATATTTTAAAAAAATAATAATTCAGTTTAATAGTGCTGAATTGTTTTCATTGAATGACAACTTTTAAAATTTATTGATTTCATTCGATTAGGGTGAGATGCTGTAAATTGATGGTAGAAAACGTTAAAGAGTTAAAATTGACAGTTTTATTTGGCAAAGTGCAATTTAGAGATAGAATATTACAATTAACCCTACATTATAAATATAAACACATCTTGGTGAATTTTAAAATTATGTAGAGGATTAATGGGCAGAAGTATAGAAAACCGGACGAAATGATTAGTTTTTTTGCGCCTTTCGCTTTAAGAATCGGCACACGTGCTGAAAAAGTCAATGGACGTTATTATGGACACTATAATTAGAATACTGGTGCCTCAGATTTATAACATTTTCTCACTTAGTACGCCAATTTGATTTGAACCCATAAAACAGGGTATTATTTAGTTGTCTCATCCTCAAAAGTAAATTGTTGTTTTGGCTAAATATATTTCAATAACCTGCTAATTTCTCTTTTGGTTCAATCAATCATTTTACCATCATCAAGGCTACATTTGTTTTTTAATGAAATTTGGCCTTTCACTATTCTCTTTCTAAAATGGATTTGTCAAAGGATTAGGGGCAACAATTACTTGTGATTTAAAACCTTTTTTATGATTGTTTGCAATTAGCATCTAAAGGAAACCTAGTTTGATATTAAAATTCCTCTGATTAGAATGTGTATAACTATTAAAAGTGACACTTTATAGCTAAGCTCTTTTAATCAAGTCAATTTATTAATCCAATATGTAGGTGAGTCCAAGAATAGTAGTAAAAGATTATGTTGATTAATATGGTTAAAATTTCACTATTAATTGAACAGTAAGGCCTCCAATTAATTTCAGCAAGGATTTCACTTTAACGTCCTTATGTCCTTTTGTATTTGTACTTAGTATGCCATTATCTCCAATTGAATATTTTTAATTAAAATTTAAACTACAATCGATACGTACTTACTTTTTATTTTTATTTTCTTCATTTCTTTTTCTATATGCTTTAATTAATGTCTTTGCTTTTTCTGGTATGCAATTTTTCACGTTTCAATTTTCACTGGTTAATATATTAATAATTGGAGGACTACGAACACAATTATGTTCACATGTATGAAGTAATTTTATTAGTTAACTTCAACTTGGATCAATTAATAGATTCTTTGGGGTTATAGGTCGTGGTTACAATTTTTTTTTTTTTTGGTTCTAGAACAAAGAGAAATAGTGTATTATATTGTCTTTTATCCAGATATTTTGTTGAAGATTACTTGCTTTTGAGTTGACAAAAAAGAAAAATTAGGCCTGGACATTATGATGTGAATGAGATATTTTATATAGATGTTGTTAAGGTGAAAAATGTTGCAAATGTTATTAGAAGTGAGTTTAAGAGGGTTAAATTTAGTTAAGGCTAAAATAGTCCAAACTTCATGTTAGTACAATAGAGAAAAACTTTTGAGTCAAAAGTCAATTTTTCACTGTAATAAAGGAATATTCCTTTTTCGATCCAAAGTGCTTATTGATTGAGTTTATGGAAAACGAAGTGCAACTACCCCTAACGCTCCACGTAATTTGTGCAAAAAAAATGAAAAGTAAACCAATTATTTAGTCTCACAAAAGGTATTAATTGTTTTTCATTTTCTATAAAATGTATTATAATTTCATTAAATAATGAAATTTGTCAAAGAAAAAATTATAACACATGAGACATAGACGTATACAACAGTACAACAGACCAGAAAAATAATAGATAGTATAGATTTAAAAAATTAATAAAAATTTTCACTGCAAGACTCCAATAGAAATATATGACAGATGTTCTTGGACCCATTGCGTTATAGTGGTATATTTGATGTTTAAATATGTTTAGAGATATTACATAGTTTGATGCTATAATTGATGGGATTGTTAATTGAATGACAAAGTGTGTCCATATTGTCTTTACTTACATGACAATTGTGAATTGAAATGATCAACTATGTGGCATCATTGAGAAATCAAAATAAGTCCAATTACTCGTTTCATCACCCACGTCTCTAATCCGTCTTCTAGTGAAGTTAGGCAGTTAGGTGGTCTACTTTGTCGATTTTCCCAGTTTATTAAGTTGATCTTGATGAGCAAAAAACCAACTGATATGGCACGAGAACCACATATAGTGTTTCCAGCGTACGGTTTGAATTTGGGTTATCTAGTATGAGATCGTTTGATTTCTAGAACTATATATGTATTAACAGTGTATACATTAGTGGATTTAATTGCGTGTCACATGTGTAAAATTTCGTGTTCAAATTCAAATTGAAATAATGTAACATGCATCCGCTTCTTATTGGTTTCAGATTTTTAACTAAATACAGGAATGCTCCAAACCGACATAAAATTTTTTAAAAATGTAGCAGTTGGGAATGAACCTTTCCGCCACACGTGGTGGTCAAGTGGGGGTCTGAAAATGCTAATTTATATAAAGAGACATGGAGTACGGTTTGATTTGGATAGTCAGCAATGGCGATTTAAGTTTGATTGACTTGAGTCAAGCCAATGAAACAAGATTGTCGGCTTGGAGTGTTGGACCATGGCTAACGTGTGATATTCTTGTTTTTCTTGATGGTTCTATACATTGAATATGAGAGGACTGCAAAATGAGACATTGACATAGTTCTTTCTCTCTCTCTCTTTTTTTCTTTTCTTTTAACCGAAATAAAAACCTTTTTTTTGTCAATAATTTGCTAAAAAATTACTCGAGCCATTTCAAGTCAATAACTTAATTGAATCATAATTGTTTTTAAGTTCAGTTGAATCTTTTCACAATTTGATTTTAAAAATTAAATTATCGTGTTATCTCATTTGTTAAGTGCTTAACCTAACCTTTGGGGAAGTTCTTCTGTTTCTTTGATTGTTCTTTTTTTTTTTTTAAATTGAACTGGGAAATTAATTTTTGAGGGTTCTATCAGAACCTACAAGCTTAAAATTCATAGGTCGTTGGTTTGAAATAATATAGGGAAAATTGATAGGAGTCAAATAAACATATTTTTCAATTTGTCATTTTTTTAATGCAAGAGAAATAAATAATTTCCCTGCAATTGGAAGTCAAATCGACGATGTATTCCTATTAGCAAAACAACTATTTAATGTGCTTGACTTCTGCTCGTGTTAATGCAAGATAAATATTAGGATTTTAAATGGTAATATATTTACCACATATAGTAAGTTTAACTCTCGCAGAAGTAACTCTCCTAGTGGCAATTAAAGGGAAAAAAAGTGATGATAACTTTACTTACTTTTGAACTTGGCAATTTGACCCAGTTTTTTTAGTGCGTGATAGTAAGAAAATAAAAGAAATGAAACAATATAATTAAGAAAAATATTTGTTATGAAGAATAAGATTATAACTGAAGATAATAATGTGTATACTTATGGATGCATATGCGTTTGTAGATATGTATATTATCCTGTATAAATTGATCTGTACTTGGATGATGTGTGGTATTGGAATTATAAAAGGTTCTTAAGATGATGAGTATTTCATGAAGCTTGACGTTTTTTTGGCCATGAACAAAAATGATGCCAACTGTAACTTTAGTACTACTAATTCAATTTAATTTCAAGGGTTAATTGCAGTTTTTCCTTATACTATCACGGATAGTAGTATGATCTTAAACTGTCAATCTTAGCATTTGAGTATACTTGATACAATATTTGCAACAAATTGCTTAAACTGATTAAATGTCAGTAAATTTTGATAGTTACTTTTGAATTAAAATCTTCAGTATCCCTAAATGGTAGAACAAAATTTCAGTGAACAAATGTATGCTGAAATATCATTGACCAAATAGTGAACAAAAATAAAATTCAACTGATTTGAAAAATGTGTCATCAATGGAAGGTATAAGGTACTTTAAGTGTTGAAATTGATTTGTTTTTGGTACAAAGTAGAAATGATGAGAGTTGAGAGGCGCATACCCCACTTAATCCTATTTTTGAAGATTCTAATATTTTTGTAGTTTTATCTCATCTAGTGGTGCTCTGTCTAAATTTCAATTTCAAAAGTTAGACATAGGTATTTGGACAATCAATGAACTAGGAAAAACGTGGTTAGCTTTAGCAGAATTAGCTGAAAAAAGGATAGCTGGACTATCAAAAGCGTGATGCAGTGCCTCCATGATATGACATGGGCTAGGTCAATGTTTGCCTATTTATTTTCTTGCTTACATGCAAATTGAAAACAGAAGTTAGTTTAGATAAATATTCTTGTATTTTTTGCCACCAACGGTACAGAATAGAAGGCTGACTAAGTTTATATAGTCTGTAAAACTGTAAACTTTTTCCAGTAAAGTGTATAAAATTCAGAGGACGAACGATAAAATTTAGCGGTTGTATAACCAGTCCACTTGCTGTTTTTGAATTGCTTATTTTATGCCAGTAGGATTCAAAAATGGGAAACAAAAAAATTAGCCACTGTTAAACTAGTAATTCAAAGAATGTCTTGTCTAAAGAAAACGAAAAATTTTGTCCATCCGTGATGTGTGGTGAATTAAATTATCCCATTAACGTAATACTACACCCTTTAAATGTTAATGTCAAATGATTCAGCATTGAAAATTGCATCGATTCAGCACTGAAAATTGCATCTTTTCCTCTCTTATCATTCTTAATTTTCAATAAAACAACTTTCTTCGTATTTTTGCTAGTGCAGAAGTAAGCCAGTAACATCCTATATTTACACCATTTTCAACACATGCAGATGAGGGAGATCACAAACAACAGCAAATCAGTAGTATTCACAGGCCACTCAGTTGGAGGAACTGTTGCCTGCCTTTCAGCTCTATGGTTCCTCTCATGTCTCCAATCATTTCCCTCATCCTTTTCTGTGATTTGTATAACATTTGGCTCACCTATGCTAGGAAATGAATCACTTGCCAAAGCCATCCTCCAGGAAAGATGGGGAGGAAACTTTCTCCATGTTGTTGCACAACATGATATTGTACCGAGGCTACTATTTGCTCCCTCAGATTCATTGTTTCCATATTTGTGTTCTTTCTTTCCTTTTTGGCATTCATCCATGTCAAATCCATCTTTCAAACAGCTTTTGGCACAATGCCCTGATGAAATGCAAGCTCAGTTTCTTCATATTGTGCTGAATTCTCTTGAAGCATTATCAGCAGGAGATATAAATTCTAGCCAGGGGAACTTATTTTGGCCATTTGGGAGCTACATTTTCTGTACTAGCAAGGGGTCCGTCTGTTTGGACAATGCAGTATCCGTCATCAAAATGCTACATCTGATGTTAGCAAAGAGCTCTCCCAGTTCTAGCATTGAGGATCATCTTAACTATGAGAATTATGTGGGCAAAGTTTATTGGCAAATTCTAAGCAGTAAAAACTTCCAGGAAGGCGATTTACCTGATTCAAGCTATGATGTTGGGATTGCACTGGCACTACAATCATCAGACATAACCCCTTGTGTAAGACTTTAATCAGACAGATTCTGATTCTCATTCATACTAGTCTATATTGATCTCTTAGGTACAACTCCACAGCTGCTTCTATTTCTGAGCAGTCAGTATTTGAACTTTGTAGTTTTTCGACTTCATCTAACCAGTTCAATCAAAACGGTTAAAATACAAGTTCAAGAATTGAGTCATCAGAAGTAAAAGTTTAGAGTGCATAACGTTGCAAATCTGTTATTTTGCTTGAAATGTTTTGATAATGATATGACTGGTTCATTTCTTTGCCATCAAAACAGGAAGCAGTTTCTGGACCAGCAAAAGATTGCTTGAAAATGGCAAAGCAAATGGGTCGCACGCCCAGCCTCAACTCTGCCAATCTTGCAATTGGTTTGTCTAAGATCACACCGCTTAGAGCACAAATTGAATGGTATAAAGCAACATGCGATGATTCTGATGATCAAATGGGATATTATGATTCGTTCAAGCGAAGAGGTGCTTCAAAGAAAAATTCCAAAGTCAACATGAATAGGCATAAGCTTGCCAGGTTTTGGGATGATGTGATATCAATGTTAGAGAGCAATCAACTACCTCATGATTTTCACAAGAGATCAAAATGGGTAAATGCTTCTCAGTTCTACAAGCTCTTAGTTGAGCCATTGGATATTGCAGAATACTACAGATCTGGGGAGCATTTGAAGAAGGGTCACTACACGGAACATGGAAGGGAGAGGAGGTATAAAATCTTCGACAAGTGGTGGAGGGACAGAAAGGTTGAGGGAAATCCTGCTAATTCAAGGAGCAAGTTTGCAAGTTTGACTCAAGATTCATGTTTCTGGGCTAGAGTAGAGGAGGCAAGAGACTGGTTGAATCGTTTTAGAAGTGAAGGCGATACAAGGACACAATCTTTATTACGGGAGAGTATTGAAAAATTTGATCAGTATGCGAGAGGAATGGTTGACAGAAAAGAGGTGTCTATAGATGTTTTAGCTAAAAATTCAAGCTACAATTTGTTTGTAGAAGAATGGAAAGATTTGAAATCTCAGCTGCAGCTACTCCCACCTCATTTTTCCAGTTTTCTCGATGGGGGAGGAAGTAGCTCATTTGATTATATTCTAGGGAAGTGAAAGAACTGAAGGAAAGTTTCTTGAACCCATGAAATTATGCAGACCTTTTCTGTTATACATATATGGGAAGGATAGCTCACTTATGAATAAAAGGTCGTGGTTGTAGAACATGACTGATGACATTAGAAAGCATTATGTATGAGGGTAATTCTTTGGTCCTTTTATAGTTCTATTCTTCTAGTTAACATGGAAAGTTGGTGTCCGGTTAGATATGCTAATTTGGGTGCTGCAGCAGTTTCAGAAGAAAGAAAGACGGATTTTAATAATGACTTTGCCATGGATATATGTATACGTTAAACCTTTCATTGTCTATAATACTCCTAATAGGTCCCTTAAACTGTAACCGTGGTTCAGGCTGGCAAAAAATTAATGGAACAGTGGCTTCAATGGGATTTGAGTTTAGGTTTTTTTTTTTCGTAGCAGGGGAGAGTTGGGATTTTAGAAGCGGGGAGGGGGACAGGGAGAATGGGATTTGAGTTAATAATCTAACTGAATGTAGCTAAGAATCAGATCAAAATTACTCTAGATAAGAAATGAAATGAGCAGAGAGATGAAGGACGAATGGAGAAGTTTAACTTGCACAGAAAGGAGGCAGTTCCATTCACTGGCAACTTCATTTCAACAAAATACAAAATGTACATGCCCTCAGCTTCCCTTTCTAGTGATGTCCGTACTTAACCTTACTAGAAAAAACAAACAAAAGCGGATAAAAATCCTGATGAGCAGGCACTCTAGTTGATTCCCCAAGAAATTCAATTAGATTGAAATGCAACTTTACATGAATAAATAGACAAGAAAACACCAAACAACTTAATACAGCCATTATGTAGTAGAACGACCTCATTCAGACTTAAGTAAGCTAATTACTAACTAATCCAGCAGTTTTGTTGGTTGCACGAAAATATCCACTTGTCAGATAGAAACTCGTCCTCAAGGACCTCAAGTAGTTTGAGCTTTGGAAAATTATCCACTATGAAATCAGCATCCACCATATTTTGCATTCTCAATTCCGGCATTTTCCCACTACATCATCCATTGTACTATAGGTTCGTTCTTTCTCCTAACTAATCGCATCTGCAGGACAGCTACAGGTTGAACCTTCATCTTCTCCCCTTCATCAACTTTAGGGAAGACAAAATGGAACTGCCTTATCTCTAATTGTCTTCTAGAGTTATGAAACTTGAAAAACTGGATCAATTTCAGAAGTTTAATGCAACTTCAACTTATAAGATACTGAGCCAGTCTTCTCTACGATCTCATAAGGTCCACAGTGCTTTGCAGGTGACTTGAGGTTCTTTCTTCCAGACAAAGCTAATTGCTTGTAAACTTGCAACCTCAGACACATCCACTCTCCCACTTCAACCACTCTTTCTGATCCTCTAGAATCAGCACGCTACTTTCTTGCTTGAGCACGAGCAATTATTTTTTGTTAAGTCATGTATCTCCTGTCTCTATGCAAATAGTCCTCTACTGGCCAGATTACTCGGTTGGTATGGCGGCCTACTAGCCAATTGTGGACCTTTGGATGTATAAAATGCTCCAAAAGAGGACGTTTTAATATAAGCGTACTAGGTAGAATTGTACTACTATTCTGCCGATGGTAATCACAAAGCTTTTTGTTTCTGCATCAATACTCTCAGGTACATCTCAAATTATAGGTTCACATTCTCACTGGTATCACTACTCTTATTAAGGATGACAAGCAATACTCAGCAGCAATTCAGACCATAGGAGCTTGAAAACTTTTTTCAGAATTGGCTACTAAAATCCATCTTTTTTGAACACCATATTTTATAAAATTCCATGCAGTTTACAGATATTATCTAGGAATAGCTTAATTTACAATAACAGCTCTAAATAAATAACCTATAACTATGAAATGACTATACTTTGGGATTCTATCAACCACTACCACGATGACATTTTTCTTCTCAAAAGTTGGCAAACCTTAAATTCTGTGGTCACATGACCCCAAGAATATTCAGGTATAGACAAGGGTCGTAGCAGCCCAGGGTGTGCCACATTCTCATGTTATTTTTTTTTTTTCGAAACGATAAATGATGTATATAAAGAGTAAAACCCGAGATACAAGGTTCGAGCAAAGGCTCGAGATAGCTATACAAGCAGTGCATCGAGGCACTGAGGATTACTAATCTCCTCATCCTGTTGGATTTCTAAAGCATAGTTACTGATCCTATTACTTAATTGATTACTAACCTTGTCAACTAAACAAAAGGAGCACATGCGAAACACCCGACTTAAGCTAATGATATCTTCTACCACTGACACAAGTCTAATATCTGGGGCTCTTTGTGACTGGATGTACTGTAGTAGCCTCTTGTTCTAGATCTGCACTTCAATAAAAGGCCAGGCATAGAACGTAGCTTTACATAAAGCCAACTTAGTTGCTATAGCTTCATCCAGAATTTGCAAGTCTGTTCCTCTCTCAACCATGGCCCACCCTGTCATGTATGTATTATTCAACTCCCTCACGGTAACACCAATTCCCAGAGTGCAGCTGTTGCTAGCTTTAAGCACTACGGTATTGATCAAAACCGTATTAGGCTCTTTAATTTGGGTAGAAGCTTGATCCATTGGTGTTTCTCCTGTGCTCTTTCTAGTTGAACTAAGAATCGCTTCCTCAAACTCCAACCATTCTTGTCGAAGCTTTTGATAATGTTCGAGGGTTTCCTTTCCTTCAAATTCCCTGCTGTTTCTATTTTTCCAGATATGCCACAAAATGTTAGCCGTCAGAGCTAGATGCCTTGCCCCTTCCTTTCTCTTAGTTGCCTCTGTAATTGTTGCCCACCACCTTCCAAAGCAAATCTGTGTGTTGCAGTTGTCATCCCATTGAACTGGAGAAATCCTCCAAATGTCTTTTGCCTTATTGCACTGTAATCAGAATACATGCTCCACGTCTCACTTTCTTCCCAACCTCGTGATATTGGATCACCCCTTCCCTTTTGTAAAATTGCTTGTCTGACTGGATTGTTCATTAACACACTTCCACAAAAACATTTTCACCTTATGTTTAACATTCAGCTTCCAGAGGTTTTTCCACATTAGACGAAACTTGCTTTCCCAGCTTGTTCCTCCTTCCCCGCTTCTTACCTTCCCTCACTAGTGCTGTTTCTAAGGTACATTGTACCCTGAGTTAACTGAATAGGAGCCACTGGTGTTGTACTTCCAGAAATTGGAGTCTTCTTTATCAGCTAGACTTATGGGGATGGAGAGTATGTTGTCAGCATCTTTCTTTGTGAAGCTCCTGTAAACTAAACATCTATTCCATCTTCTGTGAACAATCAGCTCATCAACCATCTGTACTGTAGTTTGCTGTCGCTTTTCTGGATTTGGCTTCCCTGTTCTGTTATTGGGGATCCAGCCATCTTCCCATATTCTTGTGCTCATCCCATTTCCAATTTTCTTCCTTGTTCCATCATTTATCAGCTCTCTAGCTTGAGCCAAACTTTTCCACACCCAGGAGGCATTGTTGGGGATTCTGCTTGTGAAAATTGATTCTTTGGGGTAGTACTTTGCTTTCATAACTTTGCTTAGTAGGAGGTTGTAACTAATCTCCAAATCCTGCTTTCCAGAGCTTTGTTGAAATCCTCAAGATCTTTAAATCCCAAGCCACCTTCCTTCTTTTCCTTTGTCATCTTCTTCCAGGATATCCAATGCATTTTGTTCTTGCCTTCATTCTCCCCCCACCAGTAGTTGGCCATCAACAAGCTAAGTTGCTTGCAAAGTTTCCTTGGGAGTTTGAAACACGACATGGTGTAAGTGGGCATAGCAAATGAAACAGCTTTGAGCATTACCTCTTTTCCAGCAGGACTTAATAATTTGTTTTTCCACTTGCCAAGCCTCTGAGAGATACTGTCTCTGACATAGCCAAAGATCTGTTCCTTAGATTTGGTGATCACCATTGGTAACCCCAGATATCTTCCTTGCTTCACTCTCTGGATCATTCCCATCTCCTGGCAGATTTCCGATTGAGATTCCACACTAGTATTCCTGCTAAAAAAAAACTGAGGATTTCTCCAAATTTATTAATTGGCCAGAGCACTTTTCATATGTTTTCAGGATACCCATAAGTTCAGAAGCTTGGCTAGAATCAGCTTTACAAAAAATTAAGGAATCATCAGCGAAAAACAGATGGGTTACACTTGGCCCACCCCTGCTGATCCTTATGCCAGACAATCTTCTATCCTCTATTGCCCTTCTAAGCAGATGTGAAAACCCCTCAGAACAGATGAGGAATAGATAAGGTGACAAGGGATAACCTTGTCTAATTCCCCTCTCTGGTATAACATATTCTTTAATCTCCCCATTAATATTGAAAGAATAGGAAACAGATTTCAAACACTCTATAATCCAGCCTATCCATTTCATTCTAAACCCCATCTTATGCATCATAGCTCCTAAAAAATCCCACTCCACTCTATCGTAGGCTTTCGACATGTCTAACTTAACGCTATAAACCCAACTTTCCTTGCCTTTTGTTTTAAGATAATGCATGATTTCATGAGCAATGATAACATTATCTAAAATCACTACCGTGAATGAAAGTCATTGATTTTTGCAAATGCAAGCATGAAGCTTTCAAGTACCAAGACTTTAGCAATCACTTTGTACAATGTATTGCAGTAGACTAATTGGCCTAAACTGCTTTTAAAGATAAGGATTCAAAATTTTGGGAATAAGGGAAATGATGGTGTGATTGGATTGATTTCAACAAATGACCAAAGAAGGTTTGGACTGCATTTACAACATCCCCTTGATTATATTCCGTAATCTTTGAAAGAAGATTGGGGCATGCCATCTAGGCCCTGAGCCTTATCCGGTTCATAGAGAAAACTGCTCCTTAATTTCCTCCTCCGAATGGTTTAGTTAGATTGTTATTCATTTCTCGATAGTATGGGTAAACCCTCCACAACTTCATCAAAGTTCCCATGTATTTCATCGGGTGAACAGCTTCCTATAGTATGCAGCCACCTCTGAGCTCATTTCTTCATTGCCATTGGTCCACGAACCATCATTCCTTTGCAAATTGATCATCCTATTTCTTCTCCTTCTCCTTGAACCCGAGCATAAGAATTTGGTGTTTTTATCACCCTCTTTAACCAGGATATTCTTGCTTTTGCTCCAGATAACTCTTTTCTTTCTCTCAGATGTCGACTTAACTCATGCTTGAGATCATCCACTCACCTTCCTATTACTCTCCAGAGGTATTTGTTT
Source organism: Gardenia jasminoides (assembly GCA_013103745.1). NCBI lineage: Eukaryota > Viridiplantae > Streptophyta > Magnoliopsida > Gentianales > Rubiaceae > Gardenia > Gardenia jasminoides. The sequence continues at coordinate 2,077,348 of CM023097.1, forward strand.
CTTCCAATGCTTTTAATTATTGTAATCTTCTCCTTCAGTTTGTTTGAACTTGTTCCTCCATTTGAGGAGATTGATTCTGCATTTTAATTTTTGGACCATTTTAAACATCCTGTTCCCGCATTTCTTCCTCCCAAGCCTTCTTCACCACCTCCTCAATATCCTGCCTTTGTAGCCATCTCTTGTCAAAGCAGAACCTCCTTCTTGCTGGTTGACTGTCTGGGCATGTATCCAATATTAACATACTATGATCTAAGGCATATGTGTCAACATGCCTGCAACTAACCTTATCAAAGTCTTAGCTCCACTTCAGTATAAACCTGGGATTTCTCTCTCCTCCCAATTATTGCACCAAGTCCAAGAGTATTATCAAAGCTACTGTCCATCATTCGATTTCATTAATGAACTCTCTCAACTCCCCAAATCAAGCTGTTTTCCCTCCATCTTCCACCCCATTTTTCATTAGATTATGTCGTTGAAATCACCTGCCATAACCCAGCTTTCCCCCAACAACCTTTTCCTTTCTGTTAGCACTTTCCATTGCTGTTTCCTAACCTGCTGGTCACAGCTCACATACACTCCCACAAACCACCAGCTTTTCTTAGTTTGCATGTCTTCCACCTGGGCCTCTATAGTTAAAGCACTCAACAGAATCTTGGTTATGTTGATTTCTTCCTTCCACATCAACGCCATACCTCCAGCTCTATTCATAGCCTCCACCACCTTACAGTTATCAAATCTTAGGATATTTTTTACTTTTTCTAGATACTTTCCTCTATTTTTTTGTTTCACTTAGGAATATAATGCTTGGGAGAAGAGGTTATTCACCTCCTCGATTGGAATTGTCAAGTGGGCTCCTTGACAATTCCACACCAACATCTTCATTTACACCCCGGGGTCCTTTGAAGGTTGGACCCCATACCCTCTATTAGCAGCCCTTCCTCCATCATCCTAGGGTGTATCTTTATCCTCTTCCCTTGCAGACTGTTTTCCTTCTCCACATTAGTTTCAGTGATCATCTCGCATTTCCTCTTTCCGAGATTGAGCTCACCGCTTATATCAAGATCTTGAAGAGGTTGTTCTTGATCTCAGCGCTCAAGGTTTCTTAAACCTTTATTTTGTTTCACTATTGCACTGTTTCAAAACTTCAATGCTTGTATCCTCTATCATTATCTCCATATCTGCAACATCTAGCCTTGATTTGTCTTTCACTGATCTTTCCTCTTGCTTTTTTTTTGAATATTCCTCCATAACCTGAAATTCCTGAAAGTCTTCCTTCAGCCTTGATTTCTCCCTCGAGTCCTCTTTCTTCTATTCCTTCCTTCTCGACTGCAGACCTCTTGTTACTACCCTCTCACCATTTCCTAGATTGTCACCACTACCTCATCTTTTGTTCCTTCTCTGTTTCCTTCCTTGCTGATTCAGGAATTTATTTTTTTTCCTGATCCTGGGCTTCTACTGACGCCATCATACTTCTTATCCCATTGCTTTTTAGAGTAAACATACTACTTATTGTTTTTCTTGACTATTTTTCCTCCCGGCTAGCTCTCATCCATGCCTCAGATCGATATCTCTCTTCCCTTCCCCCCATTGTTTGATTGAGTACACATTCTTTCACTATGCCCTAGCCTTCCACATTTATAACAAAAGTCCGGACACCTTTCGATTTTAGAAGCCACTTGGTTACTCCACACTTCATTGTTGTTCTCTTGAGAGGTTATGTTTACACTCACAAACAGCTTCAAGTGCCGACCCTCCTTGCCTCCAGATTGGGGAACTATTACCTCCCGCACCTGGCTGAATACCTTCCCTATCTTTCTCCCAGCTTCCTTTGAAATCCAATGCATTGGTAAATTCCACACTTGAACCCACATTGAGCCACCTTAAACGATCCTCTTCCTCTCTTCAATCCTTCATGCCACCGATGAACTATCAGCTTATTATCAACCACCCAAGGCCCCCCATTGGCAATTCTCTTTCTATCTTCTTCCCGAGGTATTACAAATTGAAATTTGTTAGGGCCAAGCTCAATTGTCCTTAGGTCTCTGGGGTGTCCCCAAGCTAAGTCACAAAGTTTTAATCCCCGTGAAGTTCCAGAACTTTTCCCCAACACCTTCCCTATTAAGCTCAATCTCATTCTCTAAAGCCTGCCTAGATCTTCGGCCAGTCATTGTTTGAGCTCACAATCGATAATGCAAAATTTTGCATCATATCGTACTCGCCATGGAGCTTATGTAGAAGTATACCGTGTTTACCCCACACTCGCTAATTAATGAACTCTAATCTATTTAATGATGTTAGGAGATTGAAAAAGGAATAATTTTCGCTATGTAAATGCAGGTGATAGATGATGGGCCAAAAAACAACAGAGAGTTAAATCAAGAAGTAAGGGATTTCATTAATGGCAGTCAAGCTAACCACATAAAGCCGTACCTGGGATTCAGCTTGCAGTTGTAGTCCTTCGATTTAAGTAATCAGCATATCCCATAGCTTTTCCATAGTCCAACATATCACTAAGCTTGACATCCTTCACTTCATTTTTTTTTCCCCACTTCTCTCTTTTTTTCCAAAGATAAGATCTTGTAAGAGAGTGCTCCCTAGAAGCAGAGATTTTGTAAATGCCTTGGTGACTTTTACTTCTTTACTCTCAATCCACATCCTTTGTTATTAAAGTTTGTTTGTCTCTCATCAGAATGCAGTTCGGACCAGCTTGAATTTTGAGGATTTTGAAAATTTTTGAAAAGTTCAAATCTCCCACCTAGAGGAGAACACAGGCTCTCTTCCCAAGAGAGAGAAAAAGCCTCCACTTTAGAGAGGAAAAATGCCACATTCTCATGTTAAGACCTCCTGTAAGTGTCATATTTCTAAGTATCAACCATAAAAGGGTAGAATAGTGATTCATGTAGTTCTAAGCACACAAGTGTCATAGTGGCATTAACATCACATATCAAGATTCATATCTTGTTACATGATTAACATGGGCAAGCTCAGAAAGAGAATGATGCCTTAATTATCAATATTGAGTACTCAACGTAGAAATTAATCCTACTGAGGGCATAGGCATTGAGACGCTTAGCCATGCCATCTAACTCACATAATTAACATAGTGGAACTTAGATCCTTTCCGATTATTCATGACCAGTGGAACATGCTTTGGCTCATGTTACTAACCACTCAAACGGACACATAGAAATCCTTTCCAGAATATGCCTCTTACTTGATTTGCTTAAACTGAAAAATCACATAAAAGTCTTGCATGGCCCATTTGTATGTTTAAATAAATTTCAAGCAAAGGTTGATAGAATTCAAAATAGGTTTAATCAAGGTTCTTTCAGAACAATTTAGTTAACAGACAAAAAATGAGCCAATATCCTTTTGTGCGAGTTCTCAATCGTGGACCTTAAACATGCCTTTCTAAGTCTTCTACGCATTAGGTTCAAAATTACTTTACAATGGCATGACAATCATACTTAAACTTATAATCATAAAGGATTATTCTACCAGTTATCATGTTCTTCACTTATAAATTTACAAAATCCGTAAGTATGGGTGTTCTTGGAATATCATTTGACAATTTTTTAAGAAAAATACATTTAAAAGATGAGTTAAACTTACTGAAGTTACTTTTATAGTAATGTGCAAATCGTACAAAAACTATTTAACCGAGTAGTTAATTTCTTGACAAACAAAAACAAGTTAGCAACTATTTAACGGATACCTATGAGTGATTTCTCTAAAAATGGTAAGGAAGTCTTGTCAAATCAGATGGATTAATATAATTTGGAGAATTCCGAGAAAGTTGTACATCACAATAGTTTCCTTTTGAGAAACAAAAATTAGTCATCACTAGCTAAAACATTTGCTTCTATCTAATAAAAGACAGAGACTAACACATGCAAAAAATTTTCATTTGGGTAATCGAATAAATTGATGCATGACAAGAGCTCAAGATCCCTAAATATCAACATTGTGTCGGGTCCCTTGCATTCGATACTTTCCATGCCAATTACGTTGGGGACCAATGAACAAAGTGAAAAACAAGACATTTGGATTCATTTTGCTCGTGGCTTGATACCCAAGTAGAGAGTCAAGTTTTGTCATTTGTTGACATTGAAGAATAAGGGCACGATTGTCCAAGTTTTCCTTGTTTTCTTAGTCAAATCAGGGTTGAATAAATCGGACTATATTCTTTTGGAATGCTGCCCGAACTTAGCTAGTTATTTAGTTCATGTTAGGTGTTTTAGATGTTTCCTAAAAATAAAAGCCATGTTGGCCTATTCTATTTAGGTTTTTAGTAACTTGAGTCCAAATTAGTCTAGGATTTGAGAGTCTTTTGTAAGGCTATAAATAAGCCTACAAACCATCAAATTTTATTCAAGCAAGTTACACCAAATCTTTTGTGAGTTTTCACTTTCTCTTTCCAAGAGAGCCTTTCTTGAATACTTGAGAATTATTCTTGAGTTATTCAAACTTGAACTTATCAATTAAGTAATCACCTTGATTGTGGTGTTCTTCTATCAAAAACATTGGTTCGCTAAATCGTTATATCATGGGTCTTTCCCAAGGTTCGTGATCTCAGGGTTTAGAAGGGTCGATAGTTTCCGCCTATCAACTTGAATTTTCGTCTAGATCCGTCATTGACAAAGTACGAGTTCATACCGTTTGGGAGGGTTCGTATCAGTTGGTTATCAGAGCTAGTTGACGAATTCAAATATATCCCTTGTGTCGTAAGTTTTTCTTGTTAAATTCCGTTTACAATTCTTGTTGTTGGTCGTTCTTGCCTTGTTCAAAAAGCTGTCTTCGTGTCTTGTCTTGATTCTGTCCGTCTTTTTGTTTTTAGTTGTTGTCCGTACTGTTCCTTGAGTTTGTGTCCTAGTTGGAGTCTTGTCTTCTTGTCTCTTCAATCTTGAAATCGTTAAAGTGTCAAAAAAAAAAAGGTCATAGGATTCTTTCTTTGTGTCTTACGTTCAATTCTGCCCATAAGTGTTCTAGTTGCCGTCCGTTGCTTGTTCTTGATTGTTTGGTCCGAAATCTGCTTTAGTATTGAGTGTGATTGTTGAGTCAATTGCTGGAAAAAAATTCGTGGCTGTCCTAAAACCAGAAGTTCCTTGAATCTTGAATCTGTTTTGAGCCCATATTGACTTCTTGAAGCAAACCCTAAAATCTTGAAACAAAACTTTAACCAAGTCTTGGGTCTTTGGGCTGTTTCTTGAAGTTCTTGGAAAACACTTGAACCACCTTGAATTCTGGAAATTTGCACAACTGGTTCTTAAAGTTTAAAACCAGAATCAATCGGCTGAAAGTGAAAAAAAAAAAAGAAGTGAAAGAAAGAGAAAAGAGCCGAACTGCTACCTGGAAATTTGTTGCTACCAACCGAATCTGTCTACTTGTTGTTAGAAAGGGTAAAATCTGAATTTGGAAAGTGAAAGACCAAATCAGAAATTGAGTTTCCAAATTCCAGTTTTACGTTCCAAAACTGATCAGATTTTCTTGTTGCTGAAGTTAAAGAAATTGATTAGGAAGCTTGCCAAAATCCTTGTCCACGATTTCCTGATTCATAAACAACAGCAAACCGCCTCAAAGGGGGATCAATTCCAGTCCAAAACAGCATTGGAAATCCACCACCGCCTTGAACAAAAGGCTATCCGAACCCAAGCTGGTTTTGGAACCTTTCTTGCACCCGAATTGCTGTTTACTTGTTAACCCTTGGCCATGTGATTTCTACTTGTTGTCCAGCAATAGGTTGTGTCTTTAATCTGAATTTTAAGTCCGTAGGTTTAATCTTGTCCTTTTCCAAGTTCAGTTAGTAGTTGAGTTCTAGTTTCCTAATTTCATTCATAGTCCATTCCAAGTTTCCAATTTCAATTGTATCTTGCATGGACAGCTTAGGGAGCTAATTTCCACCAATTTTGCAGTCTTTTTAGAGTCTTATTTAGTCATTTTTTGAGTATTTTCCAGCCCAAATTGTCGCACATTTACAGCCTTCAAATCACCACACTTCGGGTGACAACTTGGTGGAAAAGTTCGGTTGAACAACTTGAAGGAAATTCTGATTTCTTCAAGAAAGGTGATCAAGTGAATTGAGAAGTGATTGGTGAGATCATTAGAGTGTTCAAACACTTGAGTGATACAAGAGAGAGGGGAAACATGTGAGGGAGTGTGTAAGGTTTTTATACTAACATTTTTGGTGAGTTTTGTAGGTTAATTGTCAACATGTCTCAAAGCCAAGAGGCAAGTGATACCTTTGATCTAAAACTCATTCTTGAATCATTGCAAGGGGAAATCAGCAGCATTAATAGACGGTTTGATACATTAGAGGATAAAATGGAGAAGGCAAGTGCATCCAAAAGCACCTTCAAGAAGCAACCGCATTTGGAGGAATTATTTGGTTCAAACTACGAGGAAAATTTTGGTAAGGCTGAGCACCAAAGCAAGGGCCCCAAACAAAACCCTAATCAAGGGAATGATGACACCATCAAAGGGGTAAAACTGAACATTCCTTCTTTTCAAGGGAAATCTGATCCCGAAGCTTACTTGGAGTGGAAAAGGAAGATTGAGAAGATTTTTGATTGTCATAACTACTCCGAACTGCAAAAGGTAAAGCTAGCAGTGGTGGACTTCACCGACTATGCTGCAATTTGGTGGGACCAGTTGAGGATTCGGTAAAGGAGAAATGAAGCACTTGCCATCCAAACTTGGGATGAACTAAAGCTAACCATAAGGAAACGGTTCATGCCAACCTACTACCATCGAGAATTGCATAACAAACTGCAAACTCTCTCTCAAGGTAGTATGACGGTAGAGGACTACTATAAAGAGATGAAAATGGCAATGATGAGGGCCAACATCCGTGAAGATTCAGAGGCAACAATGGCTAGATTCTTGAGAGGTCTTCGGGCTGAAATACCTGACATTGTGGAGCTTCATCACTACCTTGATATTGAAGAATTGGTGGACAAAGCTAACAAGGTGGAGAAGAGGCTCAAGAGGAGGGGTACGTGTGAGAACCCAAAAAAAAAAAAAGAAAAGAAAAGAAAGGGAATTTTACTTGAGTGCACCATATAATCATTTAGTGCATTATTTTCCTAAAGTACTCAATTTCGTGTGTATTGCATGACCTAAGTTAGGATTTCATTTTCCATGTTTTATATAGCCTAATGCATACAACTTATGTGGTATTAAGCGGGTCACATTTTACATTAAGGGATTAGAAGGCAAATTGCAAAAATAATATCCAATTCTTGGCCAAGATTTGGCCATTTGTCAACCATCCCTTAACCTCTTGACTTAAGCCCTTCTATTTAATCCTTCAATTTCAAAAATTTGAACTAAATTTCCCTCTCTTCTCTCTCCTCTTGGCCGGCCACTCTAAGCTTGAAGAACACCAAACCTCAAGCTAGAAATTAGTCATTTTAGTGAAGAAAAACAGCTTTAAGTGAAATCGTAGCCTAGATTACTACTTAAATCTCAAGCTTGGTTGCAAGGAGTGAAGCTCTTGGGTGGATTTTCTCACTCTTCTAGCAAGGTAAATCCTCACTTAATCATGCTTTAATGAACCTTAAACTCAAAGAGGATGTTAGTTAGGTGTGATTAAAGTGTTTATGGTTGTTTGGAAGGAAAGATTATGGAAGGAAATCTTGTGTTTGAGAACTAGAGTTTGGGTTTTCATTTTAGGCTACCAAGTGTTTGATGAATTGTTTGTTGATTTGTGATGCTTTGATGATGGAGTTATTTGCTGTTTTAGCATGTTAAACACCTTGTTAAGTGATGGAAATAACTTTAAAGAGTTGATTGAAGAATATGCATCAAGGCTGAAAATTTCACAGGAAATCAGAAACAAAAAATAGTGAACTTTCTGAGGTTTCTGTTGATTGTAGAAAATGAATTAGAGCCTGAACCTTATACCGTTAGAAATCTCTATAAACCTAGTTTTAAACGCCGCTGACGGAGCTTGATTTCAATTTTTCTAATGCCGTCAAGTTATGGCTGTTTTCCCGAGACTGCTCGACCAACCTGTAACCATTCTGACAGTTTTCTTGCGACTCTGAGATTTGCAATTTTGACTATGATTAAGCATGATTTGATATTTGACCTCTTCATGAAAGTTGTAGGGCTAGGTCTTAGTTTTGGAACGCCATAAAGTACACCCCAATCCGATAAGTGTGGCCACAGTTATGATTAAATTACCGAGGTGTGGCAAATCTGTCAAATGTCATTTTCATTCCACCAATGCTTTTCTCACTCCTTTTAACTTTGCAACCTTGTCCGTCCCACCCACTTATTTATGATTCTAACATGTGGATAAGCTTTTCATTTGATCATCCTTATAATTGGGATTGGTCATTTTATAGTTTGTGCATTCAAGTGTGATTTTTATCAAGTAAAAGAATAACGAGCACATGCATTAGGTCTTCTTGTTTGGGTAGCCGAACTTAAATATTTTCATTTCATTTGTTATTAGACTTGGAAGGAGGAGAATTGGGTGCGAGTACTTGAAGATACCTTACTTGATTCGGTGAGTGTTCCATACTTGTTACTTGACCAACTTGATAGCTGAAATATTGAAATACTTGAACTATGTGATGATTTGTGTTCTTGTGAATTAATTGATCGACGACTCTTTATCACACCGATCTCTTGTGCTTGGAATTTTGTACTTAGATATTTGAATTCATGTGAAATGGCTTTTGCCACATTTGATTTGTGAGTCGCCAGTGATATCCCATCGACAAATATGATTTGTTTCGAGCTCAAAACCTAGTTGGTGAGTCAATCGACTCGAGGCCGCACCTGACGAACTTGGTCGGAAAGTTGACAAGCCACCGGTATGATATGTGAGTCCGGAAATCTGGTATACTCGAGTATCACCTAAAATTTGATTTGTTAGGGTGTTCGCCCGGGTGAAACGGTGGACGGTGTCCCATGATGTTTAGGATCTACCGCTTTGGCTCGAGCTATAAACGCTGACAGAGTCAACAGGGGCGTAATTTGATCAAGCTTTGGGAATTTGGCTTTTGAAAGCCATCCAGATCCTTTAATTGAATATGTTCAATTTATTTGGTGATTTTATTTGTGACACTTGTTTGTTAAGTGAATTCTTCTTGTATACCGGCTTGTTTTGGAATTCATTGAGCTTTTAATTTCACCCTATTTCCCTTTTGTTTTCCTTACAGGGATTTGCTTGAACTCGTGGTTGAAGCGTATGTAGTATAAGTTTTGTTGTTACTTTTGTTTAAGGGATGATGTACTGTAAAACCCCATCATGGATAAGTTAGCTTTTGGTTTTGTACCCTTAATCCCCTATTGAATTTTAAGTTTGAATGGTGGTGTGAAACTTATGCAACTATGTTGGTTGACTTTTGAATTTGGGAGAATTTAGTTTTGTAGGTTTTGAGTTGTTGATTTATATTGGCTATCGAGTCGGAGAGTAGAATCCGCTAACCCTTCGTCATTTTGGGGAGGCTGCTTACAATTAGAGCCTAGGTTTAGAATTAACCTGGGTAGAATAGAAGTTTTGTCTTAAGTTTGTATAAGCTTGATCTTAGGACAACTAAGTTGAAATTTGTGTTTGTTTTTTAGGTCATGGAAGGAGACAATGGAGAGGGTGGAAGTGAGCAGCCCCGGAAGTGTTTTCCGATGGTTGATTATAAGATGAAGTTAGGTGGACCGATTTGGTTCTGGAGTCCCTCTAGCCGAGACAAGCATTGTGGACGCGTTTAACTACTCTATCCCATCATGTGGTTTTAACGTGGTGCTAGGCGAGAGCGGAGGTTAACCAATGCGAGTTTTAAGGACCAAGATGAGATGGAAAGGATGAGGGGAATCATGATTATGCAAAGGAATAGGATTGAAGAACTTCAGGAGGCTGTTTTGGAAGAGCAAGAGCGTCTGATGCTATCGCCCAACAGTGCAAGTCGTGGATCGAAGCCTTACTAGGATCCTAAGGGATATGGGTGATCTAACTGAGGGCATTCTACTCGAGTGTCAATCTTTACTTGGCGAGGTAGTGATGTCAATCGAGGACATGCAACGCCGTAATAACATCCCTAGAATGTGCGTCCAATCGCTCTCATTGGAAACTTAGGGTACTTTGTGAGCTGCCAGCTATATTTTGACCAGAGAATGGTGGTTAGGAAAACCTTAGTAACTTTTGTGTATTTTGGTATGGTTTTCCTAACGTGCTTTTGTGATAAACTTGCTACTTTCTCTATGGGATTTCTTTTGTTTGTAATCCATCTGAGTATATAAATATTTGGCTATGTGATATATATGACTAGATGGTGTGTAAATATATGTAACTTTTCCATGTGTTATTATTTTGTGTTTACCTACATATAGTTACAATTTTCTTTTGGACATGCATTTTAATTTTGCACGTGCATTCAACCCTAGACTTAGTAAAAATCAAATGGAGGGTAGACGTGGAGCAAGGTCATGGAAGTGGACTGCATAATCCCAAGATCAAGGGGTGATCATGAATCGGCCGCAGAGGGTAGTCAGGAACAAAGGGTCGATGCTAATGAACAAGTAGCCACAGCCATACAACGTATGACTGATTTACTAGCCCAGATAGCTAGTCAAAACCCTGGGAATCAACAAGAAAACCTTGGGAATCAATAAGGGAACCTTGGGAATCAGGTGGAAGGAGAAGATAGGGCATTAGAGAGATTTCAGAAATTTTCTCCTCCAAAGTTTCTTGGAGGACCCGACCCTGAGGTAGCTGAGTGGTGGATAGAGAAAATGGTTGACACTTTTGCCACTCTAAACTATATAGAGGAAAGACAAGTTACCTTTGCTGTATTTTAGTTAGAAGGGGCAACTCGTGCTTGGTGGAATGTAATATGACTAAAGTGGGAAAGGGAGCAGACCCCGAGAAATTGGGCCAACTTTATGAGTGAGTTTAACACTAAGTACTTTCCACCTCTGATTCAAGAAAGGAGAGAGGATGAGTTCATTAAGATTCGTCAGGGTATTTAGAGTGTGGTTGAGTATGAGACTCAATTCACTAGACTCTCCGAAGTTTACCAGCTTGTGGTAACAATGTGTTTACTAAGACGCTTCATTCAAGGGTTAAATGTCAAGATTCAAAAGGATTTGGCAGTAGCTCAAATTAATACTTTTGGTGAAGCTTCTGAGAAGGCTCAACGAGTGGAAAGTGTCGTTGTTAGGTATTCCGGCAAAGAAACGAGGTGCGGTGGTACTCAAGCAGTTGACAAAGCCATGACACCTCCTAAGTTTGGCGGGGTGGAGGACGGTTTCAGTGGCATCAAGAGGGCCCCGCCAGGTGGGGTTCAAGGTGGGAGAGGAGCACAAAGAGGAGTCTCACATGGAGGTTCTACATCGACTTCTCGTGTAAATTGTGGATATTGCGGGAAACCAAACCATACAGAAGATAACTGTTGGAGGAAGAAGAGAAATGCTATACTGTGGGAGGTCAGAGCACCAAATTTATCCCCTAATCAGAATGGGAATACAACCTCACAGTCAAGTAAACCAAATCCAAAACCTAACCGACCAGCTATAGGTGGGAATAGGCCTTGAGTTCTTGCTAGGGTTTATGCTGGATCAACGCCAATTCAAGTCATCGAGGTGGTCAAGGTACGATTCTGTGTTCCATCGTTTAGCTAAAATTTTAATCGACCCCGGTGCCACTCATTCTTTTGTGAATCCTACTTTTATGTGTAATATTGATGTTAAATCTACTAAACTACCCTATGATTTGGAAGTTAGTACACCTACAAGCAATCAACGTCTAGTCACAAGTACAATCTTTAAAATTGTGAGATTTGGATGGGTTTAAAATTGATTATAGATTTGATAAGTCTGGATATCAAGGGGTACGACGTGATCATAGGAATGGATTGGTTAACTCACTATCATGCTCGGTTGGATTGTAAGACTAAAGTGGTGGAATTTTGTATACCGGGAGAGGCGACTTTAAGATTAGATGTGCGGGGTAAATTAGTCTCGTTTGCACTTATTTCTGAAATTTGGGTTAGAAAATTATTGAGCAAAGAAGCACAAGGTTACCTAACTTTTCTAATTAACACTCCTGGGGATAAGGTGAAATTAGAAGATGTCCTAGTGGTCAATGAATTCCCGAAAGTATTTTCCAATGAGTTAGTGTCGTTATTGCCAGAAAGGGAAATAGAATTTAAGATTGATTTGGTACCTGGGACAATTCCTATATCGAAAACCTCGTATCAAATGGCACCTGCTGAACTCAAAGAATTAAGATTGCAACTGCAAGACTTGTTAGAGCGAGGGTTTATTCGAGAAAGTGAATCCCCGTGGGGAGCTCCAGTTCTATTTGTGAAAAAGAAAGACGGCAGTTTGACGTTGTGTATTGATTATCGTGGGTTGAACGATGTGACTGTGAAGAATAAGTATCCATTACCACACATCAATGAGTTATTTGACCAATTGCAGGGGGCCCTGGTATTTTCTAAATTGGATCTTAGGCAGGGGTAATATCAGCTGCAGATCAGGAAGGAAGATATACCAAAAACTGCTTTTAACTCTAGATACGGGCATTTTGAATTTGCGGTGATGCCTTTTGGCTTAACTAATGCCCCGGCTGCATTTATGGATTTGATGCACCGAGTCTTTAAACCCTATCTGGACCAGTTTATGGTGATGTTCATTGATGATATCTTGGTATATTCTAAAACTCGAGAAGATCATGAGCAACATCTAAAGATAGTTTTACAAACCTTAAAGGACCATCAATTATATGCTAAATTCAGTAAATGTGAGTTTTGGCTGGAACAACTATCCTTTCTCGGGCATGTGATCTCTAAGGAAGGAATCTCAGTAGATCCAGCAAAGGTGGAGGCTGTTATTGAATGAAAGCGACCAGAAAATCCGACAGAAGTTCGTAGTTTCCTGGGTTTGGCGGGATATTACCGACGGTTCATTAAGGATTTTTCAAAGCTTGTAGGACCTTTATCTGATTTGACAAAGAAACATGGAAACTTTGCTTAGACCCCTAAGTGTGAAGCTAGTTTTCAAGAACTGAAGAAGAGATTAACCTCGGCACCAATCTTAACTTTACCCAATGGAAAGGATAGTTTCACTGTATACACTGATATTTCGAGAGAAGGTTTAGGGTGTGTGCTAATGTAAAATGGAAGCGTGATTGCTTATGCTTCTAGGAAGTTAAAACCCCATGAGCTAAACTACCCAACCCATGACTTGGAATTAGCAGCTGTTGTGTTTGCTTTAAAGAAGTGGAAACATTCTTTGTATGGGGTGATTTTCGAAGTCTATACGAACCATAAAAGTTTTAAGTACCTATTTTCTCAAAAGGAGTTAAATTTAAGACAGCGTCGGTGGGTGGAGTTTTTGGAAGATTATAACTATACGATTAACTACCATTCTGGGAAGGCCAATGTGGTAGCAGATGCTTTAAGTCGAAAATCTCAAATAGCAGGGTTGATGATTAAAGAGTGGGATATGTTAGAAAAGATTTGTGAATGGAACCCTCACCTTGAATGCCAAAAAGTGGTGTTTCGAAACATTGCAGTTAAGTCCACTCTACTAGATCGAATCAAGGAGATTCAAAGAGATGATCCTGTGGTACAAAATGGAAGGAAAATGTAGGAAAAGGAGAATTCCCGGATTTTAATCTGAGATCCGAAGGAATTTTAAGGTTTCGAGACCTAATGGTTGTGCCCAATACGAAACCTTGAAAAATGAGATCTTAGAGGAGGCTCATCGTTCTAAGTATACAGTTCACCCCGGCAGTACCAAGATGTATCAGGATCTACAAAGGTTATATTGGTGGGATAATATGAAGAAAGAAATTGCCCAACATGTTCAAACATGTCTCACGTGCCAACAAGTAAAAGCGGAACATCGAAAACCTTCTGGTTTGTTACAACCACTTGAGATACCTGAATGGAAATAGGAGCACATTACGATAGATTTCGTTTCTGGTTTGCCACGAACAAAGAAAGGTCATGATGCCGTTTGGGTAGTGGTCGATTGCTTAACCAAATCAGCTCATTTCTTACCCGTGAACATGAAGTACTCCATGGAAAAATTAGCTCAACTGTACATGGGTGAAATTGTAAGACTACATGGAGTACCAGTTAGCATAGTTTCTGATCGAGATCCTCGATTCGTGTCTTGGGTTTGGCAAAAACTACAGGAAGCCTTAGGGACCAAGTTGAACCTTAGCACAACCTACCATCCTCAAATTGATGGACAATCAGAAAGAACCATTCAAACCCTGGAAGATATGTTGAGAACGTGTGTTATGGATTTTGGAGGTAATTGGGGACAGTACATGGCATTGGTGGAGTTTGCTTATAACAATAGCTATCATTCATCTATTCAAATGGCACCGTATGAAGTTTTATATGGAAGAAAGTGCCGGTCACCAATTTATTGGGATGAAGTAGGGGAGAGAAAAATATTAGATTCGACCATAATGTCTTGGATGGAAGACACACGAGACAAGGTCAAAATGATACGTCAGAAACTTCAAATTGCCCAAGGTCAGCAGAAGAGCTACGCCGATAACCGAAGAAAAGATTTGGAATTTGAAGTTGGCGACAAAGTGTTTCTTAAGGTCACACCACTGCAAAGTGTCACAACGGGAAAAGGAAAGAAACTTCAGCCAAGATACGTCGGACCTTTTGAGATTCTTCAGAAAGTGGGCAGTGTGGCATACCGACTCCAATTACCATCAAGTTTATCCAGGATCCACGATGTTTTTCATGTCTCAATGTTGAAGAAATATCGCCCAGATCCAACACATGTCTTGAAGTCAGAAGAGATTGATATAGATGAGTCACTGGCCTATGAAGAGAAACCTGTACAACTTTTGGATCGAAAAGTGAAGGAATTAAGAAATAAGAGAATTCCTTTGGTGAAAATTCTGTGGAGAAATCACGGGATAGAAGAAGCAACTTGGGAAACGAAGGAAGAAATTCGAAAGAAATATCCAGAGCTATTTACCAGTCAAGGTGAGAATTTCGAGAAGGAAATTCTTTTAAGGGGGAGAGTGTGTGAGAACCCAAAAAAAAAAAAAGAAAAGAAAGGGAATTTTACTTGAGTGCACCATATAATCATTTAGTGCATTATTTTCCTAAAGTACTCAATTTCGTGTGTATTGCATGACCTAAGTTAGGATTTCATTTTCCATGTTTTATATAGCCAAATGCATACAACTTATGTGGTATTAAGTGGGTCACATTTTACATTATGGGATTAGAAGGCAAATTGCAAAAATAATATCCAATTCTTGGCCAAGATTTGGCCATTTGTCAATCATCCCTTAACCTCTTGACTTAAGCCCTTCTATTTAATCCTTCAATTTCAAAAATTTGAACTAAATTTCCCTCTCTTCTCTCTCCTCTTGGCCGGCCACTCTAAGCTTGAAGAACACCAAACCCTAAGCTAAAAATTAGTCATTTTAGTGAAGAAAAACAGCTTTAAGTGAAATCCTAACTTAGATTACTACTTAAACCTCAAGCTTGGTTGCAAGGAGTGAAGCTCTTGGGTGGATTTTCTCACTCTTCTAGCAAGGTAAATCCTCACGTAATCATGCTTTAATGAACCTTAAACTCAAAGAGGATGTTAGTTAGGTATGATTAAAGTGTTTATGGTTGTTTGGAAGGAAAGATTATGGAAGGAAATCTTGTGTTTGAGAACTAGAGTTTGGGTTTTCATTTTAGGCTACCAAGTGTTTGATGAATTGTTTGTTGATTTGTGATGCTTTGATGATGGAGTTATTTGCTGTTTTAGCATGTTAAACACCTTGTTAAGTGATGGAAATAACTTTAAAGAGTTGATTGAAGAATATGCATCAAGGCTGAAAATTTCACAGGAAATCAGAAACGAAAAACAGTGAACTTTCCGAGGTTTTGGTTGATTGTAGAAAATGAATTAGAGCCTAAACCTTATATCGTTAGAAATCTCTATAAACCTAGTTTTAAACCCCGCTGACGGAGCTTCATTTCAATTTTTCTACGTCGAGTTATGGCTGTTTTCCCGAGACTGCTCGACCAACCTGTAACCATTCTGACAGTTTTCTTGCGACTCTGAGATTTGCAATTTTGACTATGATTAAGCATGATTTGATATTTTACCTCTTCATGAAAGTTGTAGGGCTAGGTCTTAGTTTCGGAACGCCATAAAGTACACCCCAATCCGATAAGTGTGGCCACAGTTATGATTAAATTACCGAGGTGTGGCAAATCTGTCAAATGTTATTTTCATTCCACCAATACTTTTCTCACTCCTTTTGACTCTTGTGCAACCTTGCCGTGTCCCGACCCACTTATTTATGATTCTAACATGTGGATAAGCTTTTCATTTGATCATCCTTATAATTGGGATTGGTCATTTTATAGTTTGTGTATTCAAGTGTGATTTTTATCAAGCAAAAGAATAACGAGCACATGCATTAGGTCTTCTTGTTTGGGTAGCCGAACTTAAATATTTTCATTTCATTTGTTATTAGACTTGGAAAGAGGAGAATTGGGTGCAAGCACTTGAAGATACCTTACTTGATTCGGTGAGTGTTCCATACTTGTTACTTGACCAACTTGATAGCTGAAATATTGAAATACTTGAACTATGTGATGATTTGTGTTCTTGTGACTTGTGAGCCAATTAATGTGATCGAGACGAGTGCGTACCTTATCACACTCGTTCTCTTGTGTTTTGTACTTGGATATTTGAATTCATGTGAAATGGCTTTTGGTCACATTTGATTTGTGAGTCATTTGGGTGATATCCCATCGACAAATATGATTTGTTTCGAGTTCAAAACCTAGTTGGTGAGTCAATCGACTCGAGTCGGCACGGGTTTGGTCGGGAAAGTTGACAAGCCACGGGGTATGATATGTGAATCCGGAAATCTGGTATACTCGAGTATCACCTAAAATTTGATTTGTTGGGGTGTTCGGGTCCGGTAAAGGGGTGAAACGGTGGACGGTGTCTAATGATAAGTGGGGATCTACTGTTTTGACTCTGAGCTATAAACGTTGACAGAGAGTCAACAGGACGTGATTTGATCAAGTTTCGGGGAATTTGGCTTTTGAAAGCCATCCGTATCCTTTAATTGAATATGTTCAATTTATTTGGTGATTTTATTTGTGACACTTGTTTGTTAAGTGAATTCTTCTTGTATACCTGGCTGCTTGTTTTTGGAACCTCATTGAGCTATTAGCTCACCCTATTTCCCTTTTGTTTTCCTTAGCAGGGGGATTTGCTTGAACTCAGGGTTGGAAGTACGTGCGAGTAGTATAAGTTTTTGTTGTTACTTTTGTTTAAGGGATGATGTACTGTAAAACCCCATCATGGATAAGTTAGCTTTTGGTTTTGTACCCTTAATCCCCTGTTGAATTTTAAGTTTGAATGGTGGTGTGAAACTTATGTAACTATGTTGGTTGACTTTTGAATTTGGGAGAATTTAGTTTTGTAGGTTTTGAGTTGTTGGTTTATATTATTATCGAGTCGCATGTATTTGGTTCGTCTTTAGGGAAGGTGGGGCATCCGCACAAAAACTCCAACTTCCAATCTGAAAATTGGAAGAATTAGCCATTTAAGGAGGAAAACAACACCTCCAACACTCAAAATCTGGCCAAAGTAGGAGGAGCACCGAGTGGAAGCAACCGGCCAAATTTTCCCTCATCCAAGCCGAGGCCAAGAAAGGATAATAGGGGTAATCAAGTGGTGACAAAACCTAGAACCCGAGACACTAAGTGTTTCAGGTGTCAAGGCTTTGGGCACATCGCTTCCCAATGCCCAAACCAAAGGACCATGCTCATGCTAGAAAATAGGGAACTCTTGACTGATGATGAAAATGAGTATGAAGATATGACTCCATTGATTGAGAAAAATGAAGATGATGAGGAAATTGAAGAGAAACCCGTTAATGGTAAGGTTGGATTGGTTGCAAGAAGAGCACTAGCTACTCAAGCTAGTAAGGATGACCTCCAACGGGAAAACCTCTTCTATTCAAGATGCCAAGTGTCTGACAAACTTTACACCTTAGTGATTGACCCAGGGAGTTGCACTAACGTTGCCAGTGCATTGATGGTGGAGCGACTCAACTTGCCCACAAGTGAACACCCTCGACCTTACAAGTTTCAATGGTTGAACAACAGTGGTGAGATACGTGTTCATAAGCAAGTCTTGATTTCTTTTAGCATTGGTCGATATATAGATGATGTTTTATGTGATGTTGTACCAATGCAAGCCACACACATCATTTTGGGTCGTCCTTGGCAATTTGACAAAAAGGTCAATTTTGATGGTTTCTTGAATAAGTACTCTTATGCACAATGGTAAAAAGATCACACTTGCACCTCTTACATCTCAACAAGTGCATGAGAACCAAGTCAATTTGCAAAAAGAGTATAATTTGCATGTTGTAAACAAAAAGAAAAATTTGGAGGGAAAGAAAGGCCCTAAGGCCGAAACTCACCCTAAGCAAATTGAGCATGTCCATTCGGCCATTGAGCCTAGGAAGGTAAAGAAAACAAGCATGCTAACTAGGGTTAAAAATGTAAGGAAGGCTTTGCATTCTCGTCCGTTTTACTTACTTTGTTTTGCAAAGAATCTTTACTCACAAAGGAACTTGAAGTTTCTTTGCCTAGTGTGTTTCTCAAGTCTTTGCAGGTTCCACAGCGTCTTTCTATGCAAACATTTAGCTCTCAAAGTGACGTCTTCCATGCTGATTTTGAATTACTTGGGGTTGAGTTTAAATCAATTAGCTCATGGACATGTGCAACCTTGCCTACGCAGCTTATTCCTAACCCATATGGTGAACTTGTTCTTCAACGTTCAATGATTGAAAAGGGAAGTCTCATAACTCACCTTTCGTCTTTTGGTGTTAGAAAGTTAACTTTTGCATTCCATTCTAATTTCGTGCTTTTTACTGCTGTTCTTCATGAATTTTGTTCAGCTTTGCATTTTCTACAAGTTGTATTTTTGCATGTGTCTAGATATAATTATTTTCTCGTTTTGAATACATACTGTTATAGAGATTCTCAAGAGTCAAATGCAACTTTTGATTGTCATCCGCATATGTTAGATACGTCGAAATCATTAAGTCCATCACCACATGAATTGTTGTTTTCATTTGATAATCTGCCTCTTATATGTCATTGTGATCATGCATTATCATCTTGTATGCTATCTTTTGAGTCGAATTTCCATCTAGGTCCTACAAGTAATCATTCTTTTGGGTATTTTGTTTTTGATCCAAGCATTCACATGGGCGCATATAGTTCGCATGGTAGATCTTTTTCTATGGATATGCTCGCGCCAACTACACACATCGTTGATTCGAGGTTGAATCCTCTCAAGAGGAGGGGAATGACACGAGTTCAAGATCCCTATCTATCAACATTGTGTTGGGTTCCTTGCATTCAATACTTTCCATGCCAATCACATTGAGGACCAATGAACAAAGTGAAAAACAAGGCATTTGGATTCATTTTACTTGTGGCTTGATTCCCAAGTAGAGAGTCAAGTTTTGTCATTTGTTGACATTGAAGAATAAGGGCACGATTGTCCAAGTTTTCCTTGTTTTCTTAGTCAAATTAGGGTTGAATAAATCGGAATATATTCTTTTGGAATGCTGCCCGAACTTAGCTAGTTATTTAGTTCATGTTAGGTGTTTTAGATGTTTCCTAAAAATAAAAGCCATGTTGGCCTATTCTAGGTAGGTTAGGTTTTTAGTAACTTGAGTCCAAATTAGTCTAGGATTTGAGAGTCTTTTGTAAGGCTATAAATAAGCTTACAAACCATCAAATTTTATTCAAACAAGTTATACCAAATCTTTTGTGAGTTTTCACTTTCTCTTTCCAGGAGAGCCTTTCTTGAACTAGTAATATTGTACGTGCGTTGCACGTGGTTAGATAATATGTAGTTTAATCTTTTTATTTTTTTTAATGTATTTACCTTTGTAATATAGAATTGGGAATAGAATTAATAGTGGAAAAAATGTGTAACAAAACTTTGAATAGTAAGCAATGTAAATCAATGTTATTGCATGTAAAATGGACACATAGAGAAGACAATAAATATGAAAGAATAACAGTTAGTGTTTTAATCTTTCTTGATTTTTTGTAAGAATGTTTGGCTTGTAAGACATGTTGTTCAGAGCACACTGGTACATAAGATGGCTCCCTTTAAAAGATTAAATAAGTGAACTTATTAGTTTTTTAATATATGTGGGATTTGTATATAAAAAATTTAATTAGGCATAGATTTTCTCCTGCAATTATTTTCTAATGGCTTTTGCAATGCTTCATGTAGCCAAGACTTTTTGCTTGTTTTCCTATTTTGAATGCAACTTTGATTGTATACATGCTTTCTTTTTTTGTTTAAGGAGCCATACAAGTCCTTTTTTGCTGTTGTTTTCATATTTGACTTACATCTAGAATACATTATCAAACCTAACTTTGTAAGAAAAACCTGGCATTCATAAAAGTTCCAAAACATCTTAAAAATACTACGATCAATTTATTTGGGAAAAAAATGAAAAGAGAAAGTTAATACTTATGCTATATAATTGACCACATAATTTTTCATCAAAGAATAGTTGTAGAGAAAAGTTGACAACCTTATGATTTGGATTTTGTTGTTGGATTCATAGATGGAACATTTTGTGCCTTGTTTGACTGCATATCTTTTATTGTACTGCTTTCATTGTTCATCAGTCAATGAAGCATACCAATTGCTACCTTGTTCTCTTTCATCACCATGTAATTTTTGTTCTTATTTCTTTTCACCAATCATTTTGAATACAAAGAAAGACACACTTATCTTGATGTGGTATTGTTTTGTGCTGACCCTTCTATTTGAATAATTTAATTGAATATCTTGAGTACCAAATGAGAAGCAAAATCTATTGAGTCATAATATTTTTTAGGTTTCTCGACTTACTTATAGCTTTCAAAATCAAATTAAAATAATCAAAGTTTTGCTATAGAAGTTGCCCTAAACTTCTCATTGCAAATTCATAAATTGTTAAAAAACTGTGACTTTTTCAACCCCTCAAGATATGTAAGACTCATTTTGCTCAAACTATTTAGGATGTTATGACAATATTATTTCCATTTATTGTGTATGCTAGTAAATAGGTCATTATCAACATCTTGAAGAGTTTAAGTTTGCCTATATCTCACTCTGTGTTATGACTATTGCAAAGCTTGTGACAAAATATTAATGTATTTCTAGAACTTAGGAGCGTATATTAACTATTGGCTATAGATTGCTAGTAGATTCCCTTTTTCTTTGAATTGAAACAAAATGCCCTCAAATAGAATTTTGCAGACACCAACAATAATATTATAGATTTATCTTACAAGCGAAATTAAGCATAATTTGCGCACAATTAATTTCTATACACAAGATGCAAAATGTGGTTAACAAATTAGAGTATTATATATACTAACATTTTCGTTTTCTCCTTTTCCTTGCCCATTAGACATGGTTTTTGCATGACTTGTTGGATGGATTTGGTTTGCTCAAAGTAAAACAAATGAAGCATTACTCTATTGCTACCAATAAAATGTTTGCCTTCCCTTGGTCTTGGCGTGAATTGTGGATTTGAGTGATTGGGATGTTATCTTTGGTACCATTTCAATTGTACTTTCAACTTTTTAATTCATTTGCCATTCACTTTATGAAATTTTATGAATAGTTTTCAATTTTTTTATTCATTTGCCATTCACTTTATATAATTTTATGAACGATTTCCAGTTTTATTCAGTTTTTCTTGTATTAAGGGATTGCTATTAATGATAATGATGGGCTGTATGATAATGACAGTTGCTTTTTTCAGTTTCTTTTTTATTTTTAGTTTTTCATCAAATATATAAAGAAACTTTAACCCATAATTAAGATTATAGGAAACTTTAACATCAAATTAAGAAGGATATAATTGGAATAACAAAAAGTAAGATCACAACAATGCTTACACTTACACTCTAAAATACCAAAACTCGTGGTACTTTAATATAAAGTATAGATAGATAGTGTAGGTCCCAAAATGCAACCAAAGGGGGATGAATTAGATTGTTTAACAAAACAAGTAAATATTGCAAGAATTCACCCAATAAAACAAGCACAAACAATTTCTCAAGTGTGAATAAAGATATGTCAAATTAAGCACAATGAAGATGTCACAATTGAGTAATAAAGAAAATAGATAAAAAAGAATTGCAAACCAAATTTCTAAGTTGCACCGAACTTGGATAAAATCCACTAGTAGCTTCTTCAATTGAAGGTGAAGCTAACCAACTTGTACAAGTGAAGGCTCACTCTTTCCTCACCCTAAAAGCCTTTAGTTGAGCCAAGGAGTTTTACAACTATCCTAATTAACCCTCAACAAGTTACAATTGAAAGCTCACTCAACCAATTAAGAACTACTATTACAAGTGAGGCAACCTTCACCAAGAT
The DNA here is from genome assembly GCA_013103745.1 of Gardenia jasminoides. Classification (NCBI taxonomy): domain Eukaryota; kingdom Viridiplantae; phylum Streptophyta; class Magnoliopsida; order Gentianales; family Rubiaceae; genus Gardenia; species Gardenia jasminoides. The sequence goes on from CM023097.1 coordinate 2,099,773, forward strand.
TTTATTTCTCCAAATGAATAACCTCACAATTCCCACTTTTTCCACACCTATACAATAAACAAAGAATATTTCTACCCAAATATTCACTTGTAAGCTTGTATTTCATGTAGGCAAAAGTCTTCTATCTTCTTGAACTTGTGAGTATTTATAGAGTGTGAGAAATGGCTTAAAGAAGCTCTTCAACGGTAAAAAATATAGCTGTTAGAAAAATGATCGTTGGAGCTGTCGGACGTCCGAACTCACCGTCCGACAGAACCAGTCAACCTGTCAAACGTCCGAACCCCTGTTCTGCGTCCGACAGCATCGTCCGAAGGTTTGTTGTAAACTGTCGGATGTCCGAAACCATCGTCCGACAGAACCAGTAGCCATTTCAATTTCCTTCTCAATCTGTCGAACGTCCGAACCTCTGTTCACCGTCCGATCCTTGCGTCCGATAAGTTGAAACCTTCTCAATTCTTCTTGAATTGATTTCTTTTCTACTCCAATGAATCAAGGACCTGTCTTAACATAATTCTCACATAAAAACATTAGTCCAAATTATCATTTTGTTTTGTTATCATCCAAATCTAGGATCAATTCCAACAGATAGATACTTGAGAGTTATTCTTGAGTTATTCAAACTTGAACTTATCAATCAAATAATCACCTTGATTGTGACGTTCTTCTACCGAAAACATTGATTCGCTAAATCGTTAGATCGTGAGTCTTTCTCAAGGTTCGTGATCTCGGGATTTAGAGGAGTCGATAGTTTCTGCCTATCAACTTGAATTTTCATCTAGATTCGTCATTGACAAAGTACGAGTTCATACCGTTTGGAAGAGTTCGTATCAATGCATGTCTACTAAAATTATAACATGCACTTAGTTGAAGTGAAAATCCACAAACCACACAAAATAAATTAAGTTTGATCTAAAATTGTTGCACCCCTTAAACAAAGGCCCTAGCTCCGCTAGTGGTATAAACTGAAGTAGATCTCTCCTAAGGGAAGAAAGCACGGACAATTTTCTCATTTTTGTTCAAACAGAAATGCTTGACAAGATAACGAGCTAAGAGAAACATGACATGGGAAAGTCTTGGACTGCAAAAAAGCTCTCTCATCATACAACCAATGTTACACTGGATGTGAAATGATACACATACAACATATTAGTTACTGTCATATTATCAAAAGAAGCAAATAATGTACCAAAATCGAGTAGCAAGAACTGTTTGCAGCAGTACACCAAATTCCTACAAAAGCAGCTCCTATAAGATTCTCTTTTGCAACATTAATTTGGTTGACCACAACCAGTGCGCCCCTAATTTTAAGCCTGTAGTCTTGCTGTCCAAAGTCAAACCTGAGCTTTTTGATAATAAGTTGAGGTATAGCCAAGATGCATGTGTAGCCAAGGTAAGAAGATGACATAACACAACCAACTTTTGGTTCGTTGCTCTTTCACCCTTCAATTTTGATCCAAAAGGTGATGCCGAAACACACGTGATCCATAAGTTACAAGAACCTATACATTGTCATACATTATGAGAAACTCCATTACAAGTGAATTTCTTGCCAAAATATAAAATGCGTGTGTAGCATCCAAATAGTAAATGATACCAGATAACACTTAAGGTTTTTACTCAATGGAATTAACTTGTGAACATTAACACTTATTCGCATCAAAAACATCTGTATTTCATTGTACACTTCAAATATTTTACTATTTTGTTCCTCAAAATTCTTAAAAAAAAAAAAAAAGAGGAAAAATCCATTTTAGTCTCCTCAATTGTGCTGATATAAGTTCTATTTGAAGTCTTTGCGTTCTCTGTCTCCTAACTCTTTCTAAAATATTCTACCCAAAACAGGTCATTCAGCAATTTTTTTGTCTTGGACAACAGAAATGCATACCTTTCTATGCCCCGAGTCCTAGACTAGCAATTCAAGCAAAGCCTAAAACACTCAGGCTTAAGAAGGGAGAACGCTAGCTCATGGGCTAACAAAGCTGCCAAAAGGGAGAATGCTAGACTATTTGAAGTCTTCGCATTCTATGTCTTCTAACACTTTCTAAAATATTCTACCCAAACAGGTCATTCAGCAATTTTTTATCTTGGACAACAGAAATGGTTGCCTTTCTATGCCCTGAGTCCTAGACTAGCAATTCAAGCAAAGTCTAAAACATTCAGGCTTAAGAAGAGAGAATGCTAGCTCATGGGCTAACAAAGCTGCCAAAAGACAAAAGAATAATGCCTGAAAGTAATGCAGGTAGACTCACTTCAGGCAAATTTCAAGGCTAAACAAGTAGTAAGAAACAACGAAAGTATTAACCACCCCAAAACTTAGAAAGATAACCAGATTTTCTAATGCCATCAGAAAAGAAGTGCAAAAGCTACTGAAGCAAATCAACAAGTGCAATGATATGTGCAAACCAATATTCTTGAAAACATATATAAACTAAGCAAACATACCTGAAACCTCATCCAAGCATTGACACATCAGATCAAGATGTACCAAGTTTGTAATCTGCTATCATGCTCATTCATGCTGAAGGTGCAACATCAAAAGAATGAAGAACTTGTTCCAGAATCATTCTTTTATCCTTGTCAAGAGGGACCTCTAATCCATCAGAGTAAGAAATATTCAAAAGATAAAGCTTTTTGGATGCTACAAATGCAGCAGAAAATACCCTCTTCATTCCACCCCTTGTGCTATCAACTTTGTACTCAAACTCAAACACTTGAAGGCCTTCCTTGTTTGATCTCTCTGAAACTGATATAACCTGAGCTTCCTTTGTACTTTCCTTCACCACAAAAAAAAAAAAAAAGGTTTAGCTTCAATCTAGTGTTCAAGTATCTACAGATACATGTATTCTTATATTTGAATCCAGACAGAAGTTTTAGCACCACATATTAGCATGACTGAACATGCTGCAGTGATGGCAGCACTGGAAAAATACAGTGTCACTCAAAGTCTGATTTATGCTGATTTATTATGCAAGACATAAACATTTTACAAAGATCAGCCACAAAATTAAGGGGAATGTGTTCATTTTATGAGAGCTGGAGCATGTGTTGTTTAGGGTCTATATTACACGATCCAATCATTGTGAAGCAAAGAGAAATATCCCTTTATAAATGAGCTATTAATAGTTAACTGAACAAGGTTTAGTTTGAGAATTTTGGAGTTTCCTGTTGCTGGTAATGGCAGATGAACTGGATCTTGTAAAATTTTTGGACCAGTTTTACATCAGACATTCATCAATTCCAAATAATTTCAATGATACAAACATGAACCATATCGTTAATTATCAAACTGCCCATACTACCATTTGACAACAATTGTGCAATGTCTTTGAAAAAAATAGTTAACCAAGAGCTTTGGACAAAGATTTAATGCCTTTAAATTGTTAGAAACAACTGATACATGAAATTGTTTAGACCCCCAACAACCAGATTGGTACAAATGGATTATTCACATCCTTCCTTCACTTAGTTTTCATTTTCATGATGGAACAAGATTTGTCAACACAACGACTGACTATTCTTGTCTATGCTTCTCCACATTTAGCATTTATTATTGAAATTCTATTTCTAAACCAGCGGCTGCATTGATATAAGAGTTTAAGCATTCAACTTGTAGCATGAACCCCTTTCTAATGTTTGAAAAAGTTTATACCAGCAGTTTTACTTGGTAAAATCCATTTAGCAAACATTTCATTTTCTACTATAAGCTAATGGTTCAGATGGAAAATGCTCAAATATTTAAAGACCACAGGACCAAAAAGAGCTTCTTCATATCAAGAAGGAACTGCAAATTTCAGCTTCGTGTCAGTTGCTGCAGAAAAAAAAAATTGATTATTGTGTCTAGTAAAACCTGCAAATGATCACAGAATTTTTGCATAGAATTGGGAAAAAGAATTTTTTTGTGCTAGTATCAAAACGGAATAAAATCAGGTAAAATATTAAAACAGAGTATCTTAAACTAGCCAAGACTAAGGTGGCAATCACTCAACATATTCAATCTATGTCCTCATCTTTCTTTGGTATCAATTTCCTGATCCTACTGAATATTCAGTTCATTAACTTTTCAATCTTTCTTATAGGTTTCTCTCAATCACATTTATATTCAACATTAAACTGTTTATTTGCCAACATAATTTCCCATGGGCAATAGGAGGGCCATAATTATGACTTCAAGCATTACTTCAACCGTTTGTAGACTTGGACACCTACCAAAATAGATTTCTAAATTCATAAACCTGCTCTTCCATTTTCATTACAGATGACTTCATATCCAGCATTTTCATGACAGATGACTCATCATATCCAGCATTTCTTAAACTTCATATCCTTGCCTTTAAGACTTAGGCAAATTCTTTTGAACTGCAATAAACTCTCCCCTTCAGAAGATCTAATTTCTACTCCAAATGCCCATCAGCAGCCACTTTTCTTTGTCAAGGAGCAAGAGAAAAATAGAAAAGTACTATCGATGCTCTGATTTGGTGACTACAAACTCGTCAGGAGCTCAGAACTAACAGGGCAAGGTATGTAATAAATCAACTTCAACTACCCAAATACTACAAAATCACACACTGTGCAGGTTTAGGGCCCCGGACCACTGTAAATGATAATCATCTGCGGCTATAAACCGCTCTGATGAACCAAATAATTTTCCCATGCTGTGCACAAGCCCACCAAACTGGTGTTTGGATTTACACCTTGTGCAATTCTTTGTGCTATCAGTGTTTTGTTTCTTCCAATTAGAGGTTTTTCAAAGAATCCCTCTGGCAAATTTCTTGTCAGCTATGCATTTCCTTCTTCCATTCCATCAGACCAGTCCGAAGAAATTAATTGTTATAAATCCACAAACGCAAGTAAGCACACAAAAATACCAACAAAATTCTAGCTTTCTTAAAGAAAAGCAGTAATTCAAAAGAGAAATAAACAGACCTTGCGCCTTTCGGCCTCAATGAGCTTGTCTGCCACAAACTGCGGAGTGCCAAACTCTCTAAGGCTTGAAATTCGGACAGGGCTGACAATAATCCCAACATTATTAGACCCTTTATTTGACTCCTCAAACAGAGCAGTCGCCCCAGCTTTGTCAACCTTAATCCAAGAAGAGGGCCTGAGGAGGGTGAAGCCCTCTTTAGAATCAGTATATCTTTCGAGTGACAACACTTGATTAGCCATGGCCATAGACAAGCTGCTTGAAAAGGGGCCACTACATACCACTAAGGAGGAAATGCTCAGTAAAACTCTCCTGCTCAAGAAAACAACTGGACTGAAGTCATTGCTAGTGTGAGAACAACATGGAGAAGCAGAATTTGAAGAGGAAAGGAGGGAGGCAGATGGAGGAGTTGTTAATCTTGTAGGTGAAGGGGATGAGGTTGTTGTGAGATCCTGAATGTGGTTGGAGTTGGAGAAGGGAATTCTGAGACTATGAACCAGCATTGTTATTGGTGGGATGGAAAGGATGCTTACCAAAGCCTCTAATTCCCAAGAAAAAAATATCCATTCTCAAACTTTATATTAAAAAAGGGATAATTTCAGAAACCTCCCTTGAGGTTTCTCATAATATCACTTAGCTTTTTTAAAGTTTTTAAAATCTCACTTACCTCCCTTGGATTGACATTTCTTGTAACATTGTAACCCCTTTGAAAGAAATGCAATAAGGATAAAAACTTTTGTTCCAATACTACCTTTGTATTATCCTACTTATGAAGTTTACAATAACAATAAAACATAAATCAAGACTAAATTTTTATAAGGTGTAAATTTTTTAACTTAAACTATTTATTTTAGTTGTATTGAAATAAAAACAAAATTTACACCTTCAAAAAATTACACCATAAAAAATTTACACATATAAATAGATTATTTTAGTTACCAATGCAACTTAAACTACATCATATATCAAAACATATTTTCCAAAATTTTTTGAATTCCTTAATTATAATTGTTCATGAAATTTTTTAATATGTTAGTTAGTCACTAAAATCCTTTCAAGTGGTTGATTTTGACTAAATTTAATTTATTCATGTCTTTTTGTTATTCTAGCATGACCTTGATGTAGAGAAATATGGATCATTATTAGATAGCAATTTTTTTAATATACATTTTTTGGTTTGAAAATTTTATCTTTGGTTTGACTTTTTAGTTAAATAGTTATCAAGATCAAGGGTAATGTTGTCAATTTGTGACTTTTGATAGGAATATTTAATTTTATCAAGTTGACAAGGGAGGTAAGTGAGATTTTAAAAATCTCAAGGGAACTAAGTAATATTATGAGAAACCTCAAGGGAGGTTTCTGAAATTATCCCTATTAAAAAATATATTCATAATAGTTTATATTAAAAAGAACCAATAATTATACACACACGTGCATACTTGCCTGCAAACTAGATTAAAGATCCGTTTGATAACCCAATTCAGGTTTTAATATTAATGACTTCAGATCTTAATAGTATTAAGACTGTTTGATAACAAAAAATACTACATCTTAATGATTAAGTGGATCTGAATTGCCTAGTCAAAATGCAGCCCAAAAAATAAGTGATAAGTTTATCACTTATCACCACTTAATAAAAAGTACGCTCAGATGTTAGGGTTTAAGTACAGGTTTTAGGACATAAATAACCCATACCAAATAAAATACAATCACCTTATTTTTTTCTTCTTCTTTTTCTTCTACCGTCTTTCTTCTCTCTCATTCTTTTTTTTCCATTATCGTTCTCAATTTATCAACCTCTTCTCCAATTTTTTTTTTATTAGTTTTCATTCTTAAGAAGTTTACCCATTGAAACATTCAATTTTTTAGCATAAAGGTAAGTATTAAATTTATGCATATGCTTTTATTTCTACTGTGTAGTTGTCGTTCATATTCATATTCAATAAAAATCTATGTTTCATCTATGTATTTGATTTATACGATTAATGGAAAAATAATCTTCCATGATAGAAATAGAAGCGTAGGCAATACAAAATGACTAGAAAAATAATCTTTGAGAATGAAGAAATTGTGGTACAAAATGAGTAATATGCTAAAGATAACCCAGAAAATATAGAACACGGAGGAGGATCTCTACAAGTTGATCAAACTTTTATGATTAACTTACGTGAGCAAATTAAAAATCAACATTTTTAGCTTTTTTTGATTAATTGTATTTATAACATTTGATAGACTAGCATTTATATTTTATCAAATAAATTTTTTATATTATAATTTTATTTTCATTTTTAGCTCATTCTTTTTCTAATAAATAATTCTTATTTTTTTTTTATAATTGTTCATTCATTTTTAGTTCATTCTTTTTCTAATAAATGTTTCTTATTTTAAATAAAATTAAATCATATGTACTACTAGTAAAATATACCAATATACATCATTTATAAACAAGTCAATATAAGGACAAAATTATAAAATACAAGAAATTCAGCATTCAGTCATTTATAATTATCAAACAGGCATAATACGTTCAATGTTTAGATTCAGACAAAAGTTGTATTAGATTTACCACTTAACAATTAAGTGACTTAATGAATTCAAATTTCAGATTTCAGATTTCAATTTTATCAAACGGGGCCTAAATAGTGCGGATGTGGTGTTCCATCGTGGTGTGTTTCAGTGGCGATGTGGATATAGACTGACGGGATGGGAAACTACTTCTGCCTGAGTGAATCAATGGCTTGATCCTCCGACAGTGTGCATCTAGGGTATATAAGGAAAATGTTTTTTACGTTGATGAAGAAGGAGGAAAGTACTCTGGCCATTACACCCACTACCAGGATACTTTCTATCAGGGTGAATATATATATAGACACAGCCACACACTGGTAAGAGAAAGGACTAGTTTGGTACCTCAAGTTTTTTACAAGTTTGTATAAAACTTATTTGTTTCCTATTTTAACTACAGAAACCCTTTAAAAACTTCCAACATTTTAATGCAAATTTTTAACAAGTTTGTATAAAACTTGTTTGTTTCCTACGTTATCTGCAAGAATCCTTTAAAAACTCCTAAATTTATTAATACACCATCCCCACAACACGTAAAAAACTTCACTTTCAAAAAATTTTTCTACAACTTCTACAATAAGTTACAGTAGAGTTTTATACCAACGCTTAAAAAACTTCACTCCCAAACAGGACATTTGGCTCCACATGGATTATTATTTTTTTAAACGGTAGTGTAGACAATGGAAGTTTAATTAATTTTCTAAATTTTCATTGGTCTATAAATTATTTCCATGGCATATTTTTATCCAGTCAAATGTTGCCATATGTCATGCATATGTGAAAAATTGGTTATTTGACGGCCAATTATATCTCTCCAAGTGTCAAGTTGAGGTGCTCTGACCAATAAAAATATTTGAGTGTCTCGACCAATCAAATGGCGCCATGTCACATGCTTTATGACTAAGCAAGTTTGGATAAATATCTAAATATTTATTTCTTATTAAAGAGATAATATTTAGAGTTATTTAGTCCTTATATATGTCTTATATATTGCAAGGGTTTGGCCAGTCAAATCTCGCCATGTCACATGTCTTTACAAATTGGCCAATCAAGAAAATACATGTGAGCATTATCTTCTTATAAAATAAAGGGATAATATTCAAGGTGAAACAGTTCTTATATGACTACATGTCTTGCAAGACAAGTAAAGTGATGCATGAGTTTTCAAACCCTACCATATCCATTTATTTATTTATTTATATAATTATTTCTTTAATTATCTTGTGAAAACCGATTTTTCCTCATTTACAATGTCTCATTTAATTTTAACCCTATTCTTAGCATTTATTAGCGGTAAAATGTTAAAAGTTTTGAGGTAAATTCTCTAGTTAAGTATGGATGATCATCATTGAAGGTGATGAAATTTTAGTTAAGATTTGGATTAACCTCTTTAAGTTTAGAATTTTATCTAACCGTTAATTCTTTCAACTAAATTCTACCAATCACTTAAAATTACTTCTCCATCCCCTCTCCTAATCGAGATTTACCCATTAATCTCAAGCCAAATGAGGTGATTAATTTTCAAGTAGCTATACAAGCTTTGACTTTGGATGAGATAAAGATCATGTCTTGTCTAGTTGGAGGCATCAAATACGTGGTAGATGAATGTGTATTGCTAAGCTTCAATAAGTTGTTTTGTTGGTTTAAGTTGTGGGTGGGCTCTTGGATTCCCACTAAATATGTGCATTTGTTTGCTAGATGATTAAATGGTGTTATATTAGTGCATTATGTTTAATGTTGGTCAAAAAACCGGCTAGGATTTTGGGTCAAATTTTGTGGCTGTATTTTTGGCTAGTTTAAGGGCTGAATTTGATGTTTAAATGTTGAATGTTAAGCTGTTAATTTTCCCCACAAAAAGCCCTTCAAGAGTTGATGCAATTAGGGTTACTAATTTGGAAGTAAAATCTGGAAAATGGAGACATTATGCTGCCCGAATTTTATGAGACTATTTCCTGATAATTTTGCTAAAAGATGTGACCATTTTTTATCATCATTAGGTTAAGGGAGACTAATACCAGCTCGTTAACAGTAGTATATGTTGGTTATAAGCTTCATCGGTTCTTTGGGCAAAAAACTGATTTGAATTTTGGTTGAATTTTGGTATGAACTTAGCCTATATATTGAAGTATTATTTTACCAAATTTGGTAATTTTAGACATGAAATCACTCAAACAGGGCTTTAAACTCTGTCCTGTAAGTTCAAACCCAGAAATATCAGAAATTTGAACCCCTCTGTTTGAACTGTTATAATTTCATGAATTCTGTTGAAACTCCTTATGTAGTACTATATTGTGTATGAATTTCAGAGGCTAACTAATTTTCTGTAATTTCTGGCAATTTTCAAAGTAGCAAGATCTTTCAAAGATTTCCATACCAAATGTGCAAAATTCTAACTTGTATAACTTGAGTTATAATTTTCAAAGTTTTCAAATTAGGAAATTGTCGAACTTTCTACTTTTGAACCAAATGTGGTTGGTGAACTAGGAAAACTTATTTTGTTCTCTTTAATTATTTTAGCAAAGTGCTGATTTTGCAACTGATCAAAACTTGGACTCCGACCCCTAGTTTGTTGGTGAGTTTCCAATGCATGTTTATTGCTTTAATTTACGAACTTAGTGCGTGAATGTGCTATGTGACTTGAAGCGTTGAAGAGAGGCGCGGCAGCCGACTTCATATTTGTCGTATATTTTTCTTGTCGTTTTGCAGACTTGAAATTTTATCACGTACAGGTAGATTGTTAGCTATTTTTGGAGTTGTTTTTTAAAAAATTTATTATAGCTATGTATATGAAAAATATTACTATATATGTTTTTGGAGGTATTTTTAAGGATATTTTAAGTTTTAAAATATACTTTGGGATATTTTTAAAATTTATAATTTTTCTAAGAATACTTTTAAAAAATTTACACCACTCATCACCATCTCCTCCCTCTCTCTCTCTCTCTCTCTCTCTCTCTCTCTCTCCCCTCCCTTCTCCTCCTCATTCTCCTTTCTTCTTTCTCTCCCTTCTGATCTAGTCAGAACCACGAAGGTCATGGCTACTTGGCTAGCAAAATGGGGGAAAGTCATGGCTAGCAAAATGGGGGGAGGTCTGGGGGGCGAGGGAAGGGAAGCAAGGGGCTGGACAAGGGAGGGAAAGGGAGGAGGGAGGAGGAAGGAGGGAGGAGGGAGAGGAGGAAGGAGAAGGAGGGGTGGAGCGCAGTGGGGGGAGGGAGGGTGGTGGCAGTAGCGGTGATGGTGGCTGGGAATGGAGAATGATGGGTGGTTGTGTGGAAGAATAAAGGTGGGAAAATTTTTTCTTCTTGGATTGTTTTTAGTAGAGCTGCAAACAAGGCGAATCAGGTCGAATTTTGACCTTATCGAGTCGAGTTCGACTCATTTTTCCCGAAACTCGATCTCGACAAGCTCTCAAAGTGAAACTTGAGTTCGAAACTCAAACTTGAGTTAGAGTTTGAATTCGAGTCTAATCGAATTCGAACCTACTGGAACTCGAAAAAATAAAAAATAATTATTTTATTTTTTAACAAAATGAATAAAATAATTATTTTTCTTAATAAATAATAAAAATATTAGGAATATATATATATGTTAATTTCACTATTAAAATAAAAATAATATATATATTCGAGTATATTCGAGTTAGCTCGCGAGCTATCGAGCCTAAGAGAAGGTTGTTCGAATTCGACTCAAATATGAAAATGAATTGCTTGAACTCGACTCGAACTCGAATTCGAGTCGCTCGATTCGTTTGCAGCCACAGATTTTTAGGTGTGTTTTTGAAGTTGTTTCTAAAGTTGTTTTTGGAGTTTTTTATTACTACAGACTTGAACAATAAAAATAATTTTTCAAAAACACCTTAAATCTAAACAAAGTCGTGTTTTTGGAGATTTTTTGAAACCATATTTTACAATATTTATAAAATTTAAAATTTTAATAGAGTAACTTTTAAAATTAAAAAAAAAAACTTACCCACCCACTGCCCCTCCCCTTCTCTTTCCTCTCTCTTTCTCCCTTTTCCTCCTCCATCTTTCCTTCCATCCTCTTTCTTTCTTGATTCTCCATAAAGAAGAGAACAGGCAAATTGTGGACTACTCCAATCAATCTTCACACAAATTCCTGGGGATCCATCTTCACACAATCCTACCCTACCCAACATTCTTACCAAAATTTCTCGATTCACATACTCCTCGTCTGGAATCTCGAATTTCCTCTTCGCTCTCTCTACTGCATTTCCCAACTTTTGAAGGACTGGAAGAGGAAAGCAAGGGGGTTAGGGTTCTTATATCTTCAGGAGACAAAAAATGGAAAGTGAAGGTTCTTTTATTAATTCTATCATCCCTATTATATAATGACTGTGAAATTGGACAATCAACGGATTTATTTGATTTACTACCCAAGATTTCCTTTTTTTTTATTTTTTAGTCAAGTCATTAAACTACCTACTTAACATTGTTTTTAAGAAATTGGGGAAACAAAAGAATCCAATTGGAATTGGGTTTGGTTTAATAGAGGAGGATAAGGAGAGGAAGATGTGGTGGTGATGGTGGTGATAGTGGAGGGAGGGAGAGAAGAGGACAAGGGCAAGGGTGGTGACAGTGGCAGATGGTGGTAGTGGGTGGAAGGAAAAAAAAAGTGATAGCAATTGATAATTATATATATATATTGTAAGTTGTATTTGAAATTGTATGTGTTTTTTAAGTTATTTTTTGAGTTGCATTTGGAGTGTTGCTATAGACTTCTTAACCAAAAACAGTTTTTAAAAAAGAAATTGTCAATCCATATTTTTTTTTAACAAACGCTAACATTGCATAGATGAAACTTGACAATACAAGATTTAGTTACAAAAAGGGGCAACAACCCTCAAATCCTTCTTTGCTAAGTCTATTAGCCAAATCGGGAAGTGGTTTTCCCATTCCACATCTTTTGCCAGTTTAATAGCAAATTTGGCTAATGAGTGTCTACACTGATTTCCCATTCTATGAACAAAAGAGAATGTACAAGTATTGAAACTAGGCCTCAAGTCCTTGATGTCTTCCAAGATAGTAGACAAGCTACCATTGTGATTTGGTCCACCACTATTTTGTAGTCCGATTGAACTTCTATTTGAGTCCAACCCGCATTTTTGGCCATTAAAAGCGCAGCTCTTACTACTAGTATTTCCTCCATTTCAGCAGCTCCTCTCTTGAGCTCAACAAGGCCAGTGGCTTTAATTATCTTCCCCATCCAATCTCTGGCAATAATGCCTTTTCCTGTTCTAATCATCTGGGCAGAAATAGCAACATCAATATTAATTCTCATGATCCCTTCTTTCGGAGGTTCCTATTGCTTACAGTGTTGTTCAGGCTCATGTGATCTACATTTGGTGTTTATGTCTTCTGCATTGGCATGATCAAATTCTAACCATTCTCCCTGCGCTTTTTGAACAATCCTTAAGGCATCTACAGGCACTGATTCAAACACCTTCTTATTTCTCGCTTTCCAGAGTTGCCAAAGTATATTGACTGTGAGGTGTATATGATCCATTCCTTGCTCCTTCGTTGCCGTTTGCATCACCTCCTGCCACCATAACCAAAAGTTATTCTGCCTACTTCTTAATCCTTCCCATCTAACTGGTGCTATTTTCCACACTTTCTCAGGACAAAAGAAAAAAAGGTGCTCCACTGTTTCCACCTCTTCTCCACAACAAGCAGATGTTGTCACACTTCCCGGTTCTTTTTTGAATGAATTGTCAATCCATATAGAGCCTTTAGTTCAAGAAAACTTCATACTTTTCATATAATGACCAAATGCCAGGTGGAAGGAGACTCCCTAGCTTGATAAGCCAGTTTTGATTAGTTATGTTGACCTAGTTGTTTACTTTTATGTGACTTCTGACATAATTCAAATTGACAATTGTTAAAAAGGAGCTTGCTCATTTGTTTTTTTCTAGGTGGCATTCTTATTGCTTTTAAATTAATGTAATTGATAGCAACTGCACTACTTGGAAATTTGTCCAATATCATGTCAAAATTTATGTTCGTATTATCATCTCTATTTTGTTTACGATGATATGTTTCTCCTTTGTGGTTTAGTAATCGATTTTTTTTTTGGGACAAGAATCAATTTATTTGTGGTCCATTCTATGATAGTACTAAAAGAATTTGAAATTAGTAGAATTAAAAAGGACGTATAGTGAGAGAGGAAGATGAGAAACATATCATGGATAAATGTAAAGTTAGCTCTTAAAATAATTATGCATTCTTTGGTGAAGAGTAAAAAGACTAAAAAGACACTGTTCATGTTTAAAGGTTTGGGATTTTGGCGTCTTGCTTCTATTTTTCTTGATGCTTGCCAAATTCTATTGCATGGTATCTTTGTTTCCACTTTCCATTTGAGTGTTGGGAGTTTTATATGTCTTGTTCTTTTATAGTGGTTTAGATTTCTGTGTTTAAGTATTGATTGCCAAATTGTCTAATAGGGTATTTTTCTTCTTGAATGTGTCAAGCCATCATATTGCAAAATTTTAAACATATAATAAATTTTCTTTATCGGAGAAATGCAATTTTGATTCTTAATGTTTGGCCTACATGTCAAAATTAATCTCCAATATTTCAATCAAAATATATGTAGCTTCCAAAGTTTCTACTTTTAAGCAAATTTAAGACAATAAATAGAAATTCAACCATTCTTAGTTGTAAGGCCCAAAATCAACTTAACAGGGAAGAAGAGAGTTAAATTATGTTGAACTAAAAATCACACAATTAAAAGGAATTTCAACTGAGTTTCATTAATCAAAATTACCTAAGTGAAAAACACTTGAGCAAATAAGATAGTAAGAAAACATAATGCAATTAATGCACATAAAAAACTAAGAGAGACGTAACAAGAAATTAAAATAGATGCAAACTAAATTTATAGTGGTCCAACATTTACCTTGAAGTCTAGCTCCACTCCTAAGTTTCTTCAATTTTGGATTTTTTCCTCCACTAAGTGTCTCTTCAATATTTGGTGAGGCAATAACTAATTGTACAAAGTACACTCTAGTTGAATCAAAGGTTTTACAACTCTCACAAGTTAATCACATCTACAAATGTATTTCTCACTTGTGATTTGAATTATACCTCCTTTCTTTGAAACTCACAACAAGTATAAAAGGGAGTATTTCTAGCACAAATCACTCAAAAACACTTGTAATAAATGTGAGTTATATTTATCTTTGATTTCATGAATTTTATAGGGATAAAAATTTGGCCCAAAATGTCTCAAACGGTCTTGTATTAAATGTTGAAAAAAACTAGCCATTAAATTGATCAACCAATCAAGTCTAGAGAGGGTGGCTCAAATAGTGTCTCAATAGACAATTCGGCAGCTGAAAACTCTAACTTGCCTTTGTCCCTTGAAGCCTTTCAGGTGGCGGAAACCAAAGCTAGGTGGCTGATAGAGTAGTCCAAAAAGTCATTGTTTTAACCTTGAAAGTAGGGGCAGAGCCAAGACCCCACAATAGGTGGGGTCAAATTTTAATATAGTAAAACTTATTTGAAAAAAAATAAACTACTAGCATTACATATAAATTATAATTGTATCCTTTGAGTACTCATTTTCTTAAAAAGTTCCAAAATCAATTCATTATCATTAAATACATTTTTGCCAATGTAAGTAGTTGAAGCTCTTGATTTTTTTAAAATAATATGTGAACTACCATCAATTTGATCTTCCACGGGTTTCTTTTAAGAAATTTATCTTTAGTATGTTATATGTAACTTAATTTTGTATTATAAATAAACAATTTAGCATCCATTTGAAAATTTTTGTTTTCAAAACTTTGAAGTTTGGAAAAATTGGTTTCCCCACTCCACTCAGAAAGCTCATCCCTTGTTTTTGAAAATTATGAAAGAATTTATTCCTGAAGGAAATTTCATAAATAACTTGAAATAAATTCAAAATTCTTGTAATGGTAAGAATTACAAATTTTTAATTGTTTTGGATCAATGTATATAGAAAAGAGAATTTGATAAAACTTAGTGGGGTCAAATATAATACAAATTTAAAATTTTTAAATTTTCTAAACCTAAAAACCAATTTTTTCAAAATTAAGTGGCATCAATTGACCACACTTGGCTGCATATGGCTCAGTCATTGAAAGTCCATGCCTTTTGAGTGGCTGATGCTAGAGTAGGTATCTGAAAGAATGTCTGAAGAGCGTTTTGCTGGCCAACAGAGCTTTTCGAGCATTCGAATGAGGCGGATTTAGTTTATTTGTTTTTGCGAGAACTCTTCACCAACAAGGCTATACTTCACAAAATTTGGTGGGAGTTAAAATTGATTAATGGAATCAACTCCACTAACTTAGAAAACCTGTAGAATATTCAATTAATAACATTGACTCATACTCATTGGCTTGTAATTATTAAAATAGGAAGTCAAAGAGGACGAGTTTATAACAGCCAAAATCAAATTTATGTTAATCAATAATTTTGACTATGCACTTTTAGTCTTTATGTTTGTTGTTTGAATCAGTATAGTCTCTTAAGTTTGAAATAGTGATATCGACGGTTTTAGAATGAAATTAGATATAGATTACATTGAAATTGTGTTGTTATATATACTAGAACATTTAATATTGAAAAGTACTTGCAAAACTAAATAAAATTTTCTTCTTTTTTATTTCTTTTTTTCATTTGTTTATAAAATAATTCCTAGTCATTTCTTTTGCAAAATTGATCTCAAATTTGGCACAATATCCTCTAATTATATCAATAATTAATTGATAATAGGTTTATTGTGCTTTCATTTATATAGATAATTCAAAATTCAACTAAATATCCCTTTACATTGTAAACAACCATACGTCAATATAGTTAATTGAACAATAAATTCGTTTTCTTTTTTGTTCACCATTTCAATTGATTATCAATCAACTTTCAAATGAAATAGTTATTTTATATAATATTTTGAATTATTCAATATAATTATTATTGTAGATGAACATAAATACAAACTAATTAAAATTTTATAAGTTATTTATTTAATACGAAAGAAAGACAAGAAAAACAATAGGAAGTTTTTAAAAAATCCATGCAAGTACTTCATTTATTAGTGGAACCACAGCTTCTAACAATAACCGATTGAAGTCTACATCCACACATCATATAACAATTTGTGTGATAGTATTTAAAATTAGATTCTCCTCTTCCTACTAATTTTTCTTTTTGATATATTATCCACGTATTGCTATTCAATTGTCATTAATTTGACAAAGAGACCATCTTTAGGTTAAAAGATAGTATTGTGCCAATGCAAATGCGATCAGGGATTTTTACTTGGATTTGAGAAAACTTATGTCATACCTTTAATTTAATTCACATTTAATTTCATTTGAAAACTTTAAATATAAATAATTTTTGACATAAAAGACTATATTGACCAAAACTTCAAATATTAGGGATAAAAAAATGCATAGTCAAAAGTTTTGACTAACTCCAATTTGATTTTAACCATTACATACTATAATTTTCTGTTAGTTATCCTAAATTTGCCTAAAATAAAAAATTTTTAGAATCACATCTGTTTTTGTCAAAACAATAGGAGCCAATTTAGTACATAGATCAAATATAGGGGACCAAATTGTACTTCTCCCTAAATTGGAATTTGCATATATGCTTTAAAAAAAATAAAATGATACTGTTGTGAAAAAATGTCAAAAGATGCATTTTTCAATCTTATAGAATAAAATCGCCAAAAAAAAAGAAACTAAAATCTATTATACATTGATATAGTGTGTGCTTATGTATTCAAATAAACTTTGTATGCATTTATCCATTATTTGATCTTAAAAAAGTTCTCTTGCTAGTTTTTTTTCGTCTTTTTCCTTTTTAATTTCTCTTTGAAATGATATTCTCCTTTATTTCTTTCAAATACATCTTTACTTTTCTAAAACTAGTGATTAGACCTAATAGTTCAGATAGTATCAAGACATATCAACTGAAACGGTTACTATGAGGATTTGAAACTTCCAAGAAGAAGAAAATATTAAATGGTGATAAATGCATATTCCATAGGATTTTGTGGATGAAATAAAGTAATTTTCATATATATATATATATATATATATATATATATTGTTGACACTAGTACTAGTCTATAAGGGATTATGCTTTGGATGTATTAAGTCAAGAAAATAATATTTATCAATAAAAAAGTATGATTCTCACAGAGTAAATTAAAATAGTCAGGTGTGCATGGAAGGAATTTTACCCTTTGGTCTAAAGATTGCTCCATCACTGTTTCAGAAGGCCATAATGAAAATATTCCAACCTCTTCTTGATCATGCTATTATTTTTATTGATGACATTTTGTTACTCAACGAATCTTTGAAGAACACATGAGCTTACTTGAGAAATTTGCTGAGATTATTCAACGATATGGAACCATGCTTTCAAAAAAGAAGATGATTCTCTGCAAAATTGAAATTACTTTCCTAGGGATGAAAATCTCTAATAGAAAATGTATTCCTGAATCCCACCATGCAGGGATTATAAAAAACTTTCAGATTCTAATCTTTCTATCAAACAAATCCAACAATTTTTGGGCACTGTTAACTATGTCAGAGATTTTGTTCCAAAAATTTCCCTTCTAACTTCTCGCGTCTCTGACATGCTCAAAAAGAAACCTCCTACTTGGAGTATTTTTTAGACCAACTATGTCGAAGTCCTCAAACAAATCCTTCAGAATCTTCAAGGACTTCATATTCCCATAATTGGTCTTAGAATTTTGCAAACCGATACTAATGATGAACACTGGAGTGCTATTCTTCTTGAAGACCTTCTAGACAAAATCAGGAAATGTTGTGCATTCGCTAATGGATGGTTTAAACCTTCAGAGTCTCATTACCATTCTACATTCAAAGAAATCTTAGCTGTTAATAATGGTATCAAAAAATTTGCTTTCTTCCTAACATCTCATTCTTTATTGGTAGAAATGGATGTGTCAAGTTTTCCAAAAATACTTTCCTTCAAACAAAGCAAGTCCTCACCCCCATCTTTTGAGATGGGCAAATTGATTTGCCCAATACACCTTCAGAGTAAAACACTTGAAAGGGTCAGCAAATACTGTTGCTGATTTCTTCTCTCATCCTCCTCTGTCCAAACCTCTCATGATGTTCAACCTTCTTCCCCAACACTGAGAATTCATGATGTTACCCCTGTTTTAGAAATACCACCTGAAGTCCAACAAATTTCATATCCATGGCCAAAAGAAGATCTCCAGAGAAATCGGATAATTCATGAGATTGAAAATTTTAGAATTGACTAATGTTACAACCCTTTGGAATCAATCCCATTTATCCCTTCTCTCAAATTTTCATACTCAGGAAAAATTTGGTGTTTCATTCTAAATTATTATGGATATTTTGGTATCTATTTCATCAATATCAAATATTCATACAATTTCACAATCAGTCTTTCCAAGAAATTGATCTCCTTCCCTGTGAACTTAGAATGATGCTTTTATGGTTCAAACCTACGTAATTCTGGAAAAGATTGTTCCATAGATACCAGGGATATGTGGTTTCCCAATGTCACAGGCATGTTCATTTTTTTAATGGACAGTTTGAAGCCCTACCTTTTATCTCTCTTCACAGGCACCAAGTCAAGAGTATTCTTGATCAAGATGATGATTACTACCAAATCCAGAAATACTTATTTTAGCAAACTAGAGTCATCGCAGATGAAACCTGGATCAGAGCATATGGTTCTTGGAATTATTCAAATTCCCGTCCTCATCGTCAAGCAATTCGAAAGGCAAAACAAGAGTATGAAGAATTATTCAAAATTCTCAACAACCATTCTCTCCATAACAAAGTTATGCTAGCTCATCCTCCAAACCACCTCCTCCAAGATTCGAAAATAGATTTGAATTCAGAAGATAGGAAAATTTGCACATTAATTGTAATAGATAGTTGGACTACATTATTGAAATTAATATCAAAGATCTAGTAATAACTGTCTCGGATACCCCATCAGATTTGGAAGAATCTTGTATCTAGTGTGAACCATGTGAACTTTAATAAAGTTGTAGTGTGAACCCATGTGAACTAAAAATCAGTGTGTTTTCTTAGCATGAACTTTTAAAGTTTTCATAGAGGGGTCTAGACTATTCTTTGGTAAGGTAAAAGGTCTAATGAACCTCCTAAAGCACTGATCTTATAAAAGTAGGCCATGGGAGTGCCTAAGATATTAGCTCGGGATACCTAGAGGGAAGATGGTATCGGAGCCAATTTATTGTTTTGGAAGGCCATGATCAAAATATTCTAACCTCTTTTTGATCATGACCTTTTGAAATAATGATGGAGTAGTCTTTAGACCAAAGAGCATTACTTTCCGTGAAAATGATGATTTGGTATGTAAAAACCAGTTTTGTATCGATCTTCTATACAAATTCCTAACTGCCAAAAATCTAATTTAAGATCAAACTTTGAAAACCACTTGGTAGATGCAAGTAATGAAAACAATGTTAATCTGTTTGGGATCAGGAACTTATCATCTAAGAGAAAATTATAGAGGGGTTGGTAATTGATTGCCAATCTCAACCTTTCTCGAATCTGTTCAGCTCTCTTATTAACATAGAATGCTTGACAAGCCCATTGAGAGTTAGATTTTCCAATTAGATTGAACTCTATAAGTTCAAAACACTCTTTTCAGCAAGTTTAAGGTGTTCTAGACTCATTCCAGTATGAGAGGCTTTGGTAAGATTGATGTCTTCATTCTTTTTGAAAGGAAGTTTTATGAAAAAATCTAGGTTTTTCCAAAGAGGATGAGAATATTTTTTCAAAAACTCTTGATGATTTTCTGCATAAGACTCAGCAATGATTTTCTTTGTGAGACACTCAATCTATTTAGAAGAAGAGACCTCAATGGTGTAAAACTTTGGGACTTCAATGATTTTTTTGAAAAAGTTTTGGATTTAATTCCATGAGGTAGATGAAGAATTTTGATTTTGCCTTTTCATAGAAATCGAAACCAATGATAATATTTTAACCAGTGAATGGGACTCTGAGAAGATTAATTTGGATCAGGAAAATTGGGGAGAAATTTTAGGATTACTGGGGATTTGGTTGCAAGGTTTGTTTCAAATATCCTTCCTTCTGCTGATCTAAGAGTAGGGGATTCTTTTTTCCACATATTTTCAAGAAGGAGATCTTGGCTAAGAATATATATTGAAACACTTGTATCAAAATAGGCTATAGTGAGTATTGATTTTTCATATTTGTTGGGTAAATATGAATGAGTGTTTGGGGGGCCTTTGTGCTGGTGATAAAGCATTATAGAAGTTTGGAAACTCATCGAGTCATAGACCTGTAAAGTAAAAAGAGTTGAATCAGTCGGATTGTCTTCATCAGAAAATAAGGATTCAAGATCATCTGCTATAGGAACTTCAAGGGCATCAGAAATGGCTAAGATGAGAATTACTTCCTTTTTATTTTGTGGGTAGTCCTTGGAGAAATGACCTTTCTTGTTGCAAATAAAACATCTGTCTCTTTTAGATTAGAATTTTTCTTACGAAAATATTTCCATCTAGTGGGACGAGAGATCTTCTTAGCAAGTCTGATTTTTCTTGAACCTTTGTCTTTTCTTTCTTGAAGAGATACAAGTCTTGCATGTACCTTTAGTAATCAACTCAGGCTTCTTACATTCTTGATCAAGACATGTATCACCTTTTAAATATTCTCTAATAACTCTTCTCTTATGGCAATGATCATCCAATACTGAAAAAATAGCTTGTTGAATTTGTTCTGGAGTAAGATTCAGGAGGGAACCAAACTTATCTGTATGTACAATTCAGAACGATCAGCTAGAGGCTTTGGCAATGAGGTAAGAAATGTTTGTTTCAAATTGATATCTGCACCAAGAGCATAAAACAATTGTGTCATTCTCTTGAAATGTTTACAAAGATCTTTTCCGATCATATGAGAAACATTTCATTTGGAAGAAATCTTTTCGTTTTGTTTCTCTACTCTCTTGAGCATTTCCAAGAAAAGTATGATGAAGAAGGGCAACAATTTCAATAAAATTTTGACGGGTGAGAAATTGGAGTTTATCCAAGTCACCAAGAGTATTCCACTAGTCTTTAAGTGTTCCTGAAAAAAGTGCAGTAAAGTTGGTCAGAATGTCAAACTTAGATTCTATAGTCAAAGGTTGAACATTTAACCAAGCATGAAAATCTTGAAATTGTGATTCCCACTGCGAAGATGAAATATCATCTATTGTGAAAGTTTGAGTAGAGCTCTTGGTTTTATAAGAGGCTTTAGGAGCTCTTATATGTAAAGACTCAGGTTGATCTTCATCAGAAGGATCTTCTACTATAGGATCATCAGGTCTAACCATATAGTTTGGAGGAAAATTACTAAAATTGTCTTGAACATTAGTGTCAGTGTTTGATTGATCAGTACTTACGTCTCTCAATGATACAGTTTGATCAATGCTTTATTCATCAGATGAAACTTCTTAGAGGAGAATATCTCTTGTCCTTGTTCTAAGAATTTCTGCAACAAAGAAGAAATAACATTATCAGTTGAACTCATCATAAGAATTTATTTTTTTTCTTGTTGGTTTTTGAATGCTTCTTCAGCTTGTGTTTTAGCATTCTCGATAGCTTGTCTGTCTCTAGCTTCCTGGGCTTCTTTGGCAGTTTTTGCTGCTTCTTTTGCTTCAGCTTCTTATTGTTTTTGAGCCCTTTTGTATTCTTTAACAAAAGTAGCAAGATCAAATTTTGGCTTTCTGGGTTCAGGAATGTATGCTGCAAAAGTGGATGGATAGGCTGAGATTGAGGGAAAGGGGTGTAGAATTATGAAGCAATTAGGTTATGGCTTATAGGTTGGGCACCATATAGTGTAGTGGAATAATACGGCTGGGATTCAGGTTGTGTAGTTCTCGGACCATATGGAGATTCTCCTGTACTTTTTAAACTCTCAATCTGGCTCCTAAGAAATTGATCATCTTGGCTTTCTATTCTGAAAACTTTTGAGGAGAAACACCATATGAAGGTAATTAATATTTATGTTCTTCAAGACATTTTTCAAGAATAGAAATGAGCTTTAGAGTTTCAAAAGAGGATTTTTTTTTATCTCAGTTTCCATCCTGGTTAATTTTGAGGAGGCTTTCGTAACTTCTTGGTAGATACTAGTCAAAGCAGCATTTTGGACTAGTGCATTCTCTGACTGCCAATTTAATATTTCTTCAGTCTTATTTGATGGAAGTGTTTGACCAGTGGGTAACATGGTAGGAGCGGGATTTTGGAATTTGACTGTATGCTTTGCTCTATTTTTAACAAATGGTTGAAGAGAGGGAAAACCTTCGGAATTGAACATGAAACATTCATGGAAGGATAATATCCTTCGGTTTCTTTGAGAATTTTCAAGCATTTTTGTAATAAAGATGAAGATCCTTATTGGACTTTGGGGATATGGGCTTAAATATATGAGTCCATTGTTTTGGAATGGAATATCCATCAAAACTACTTCTTAACAAAGTGAAGGACGAAAATTGATCAGGTTCATCTAGTTTGGAGGAATGACAAGAACATAAGTCATTGAAAATTTTCTATTTCTTTTTCTTGATTTTGGAGTAATCAATACCGCAACTATCTTCCCAGCAATCATCACAATTTTCACAAATGTCAAAATAGACATGACCATCAAAAGGATCCTAGAAATAATAGATAGCTTTATCCTGAGAGTTAAAATGTTGGATAATGTTCTAAAAATGAGAGTCATTATTTTCATCATATGCTCCCAATTGTGCATATAGAGGATCTGGTTGCTACACTGTTAAAGGATAGGATTGTTTTATCCGCTTTTAAATGAGAATGATTGAATCAAATAGAAACAGAACCATTAAAGGATGAAGTTATTTTAGACTCAGAAGATTCTAAAGGTTGATTTGTGGCCTCATGGATTTTCTCATAATCTGTAATCCATACTTCGGGAAATAATTAGACTAATTCAGATTTTGTGATCTGTCAAGGGACATGTGTGCAAGTAGTTGACTGCTTGTCATCTACTTTTATGATAAGAGCATCATCACCATTAGGAATAGAGAGATCCCGGACATGATTTTGAACCCTATACACTATCTGATAATGAAGAGTTACTGCAACAAAATCTGAAATCTAGTCTGCTCCAATTATCTGGATTTGAACTTTCAAGGCATCAAGCAAATGAGGATAAGATAATGAGAGATTAAATTTTGGAAACAAGGTTACAAACACTGTTCCTACATTGAGGGTAGTCTCCATAGTTGCAATACAAGCATGTTGATATTTGATAAACCTGGAGTCTAGCATTGCTAGCCTTGCAACAACAGGTAGACCTTTCCTACCATGAAATGATAGGGAAGAATCTGAACGCACCAAGGTGAACATGAGTGAAACCCTGCTATTTCCATCGACTAGGGAACTCAGGAGGAGTGTATAAGGTTATAAAATGTTCCTTTTTTGATGCAGTGATTAGATGTTGATCTAATTTTGATGACTATATATATTCTTTGATCCCTTTGGCCTTAGGAGTAATCAAAGATTTCAGAGAGCAGAAAGTGGAAGAAGATGGTTTTGAAAAAGAGTATGGGTTTAGAAGAGGGACAGAGGTTGAAGTTAATCTGATCTGGTTCAATTGATGCCTCATAGAGATAGTCTAACTTAGTACTATTAGAGCATCGGAAAGTAGAATATGTGAGTGGTTCTGCCATGAAGGTATGAGTAGAAGGTGAATGGTCCAGAAAATTCAAGGGAGTAGCTCTGATACCAAAACTCAAAATAAAAATGTCCAATCATCTTCGATTGGATTTGCTTATGTATTCATTATATTAATAACTTAAAAAGGAGTATGATAGCAAAGGAGGGGGATTTAAGACCTTACCTCCCAAGAACAGTCTAATTCACTAAACTATGAAAAACACATAAACAAAAAGGTGAAAAAACAATAAAAACCTTAGTACTCATTGTGAATTCTGAAATTACAAACGTCATGTTGATCCTTATACAACAAGCCTTTGGTCAGTCTTGGAATCACACCAAAGAAGTGATAAATGGAGAACTCTTATGTAGATATACCAGTATTCACAAGTCAATATATTAGCATATTAGACTCAAAAAATAATGAGCAAAAATGTGCAACAAGTTTGAGAAATCCCTGATCCTTTTAATAATTGACGCAACTTTCTATGTACTATCATGAGGAGACAAAAGAAAATTAATGAGAACATCTAAATCAAACTCAATAATAATATTATTTAAACCCCAGATTCAACCAACTAGATATCAAAACTATTGCTTTTGCATCACAAGCTCTTTTTGATAACTGAAAAAGTAGAATAACAACAAATAATTGACTACTCAAACCATATTGCAAGCTGTTTTTAATAATTGAAAAAATAGAATAACAACAAATAATTGACTCCTTGAACCACGCATGGCACTACCTCCTTTGTTGAAACCAAGTTTTCCTTTTGAACGAGCAACCATCCATCTTAAAAGTGACAAATGGCAAAGCAAGTCTCACCTAAAGAATCTCAGTGGCATTCAAATATTGACAATAATCCCAAACAAAACTACCATTTTCCTCTATAAACTATCCAAAAATCTAATAAATATTGTATAGCATTTTAAATAATGCTATTAATCTCTACCTCAGTGAATATTTCTTTTAGAAATCATTTTCCTTCAACTACCATGTAATATGGTACCCAAATTAATACAGTCCCAACACCAATTGTTTCAATCGGTAAATGAACACGTGTAGTTATGCCAAGTCCAACTTCCAATTGACTTGTGAGAAGGTGTTTCAATTTACCATTTCTCTTTATAGGATTTCTTCTTATCACTACTTGTAACTTGGGATCCCCTATTTTGTTTGTAACCATTGAGGTAATCAAGTGATAAAATCACCATACTTCTTCCCATTCCTAGAACTATCTCGTCATGTGTGGTTTTTAAAACTCCACCTTCAATGAAAATCTCTTAGCCATCAGAGTCTTCTGGCACATGGAAATTAGATTCTTTTATTTCTTTGGGACCACACCATTCAAAGAACACAATTCGAATCTAAAAACCACCGGGATGAAATCAACCGTTGGAGTTGTGAGAAAATCTCCACCAGTTCACGTCCAAAATCGATATTGAACTCCATATTTTTCTTGATTCTTGAATCACCTACCTAGATTCACCATCAAAATCTTCATGCTTTCCACTTTTCCATGCTTCACTTTCAATGCTGCTTGCAAAGCCATTGATACAAGGATATCACCTATTAAATTGTTGAATTGGTAACAACCACCGACCCACTTGATCACAGTAGTCTACCAAGATCCAGCCACGAACCCTACTCTAATACAAGTTTGTAGGATCCATCTACGGAATACACAACTATTGAGAAATCAAGTATACAATGATTTGATCACAAAAAAGCCACAAGTATGAAAGATAAATGACATACAAGATTTAACGTAGTTCGACTCTACTATTGAACCTACATCCACGGAGAGAAAATTCATTCTTTATTATGAGAAAAAAACTCCATACAAGAATGCAACTTGAACCCATGCCCAACCCATGTATAATTTCTCTCATCTCCCAACAACCTCTCTCACCCCATGTGTAAGGCCACATGTCACCCCTTGTATGCCACCATGTAGTATGCCAAACCTCATCTATTGATAAGCAACATTACTTGGCCAACACTCATGTAATAACAAGAAATAACTACCAATTATTAATTCTATAAGAATAGGAAATATTTTCTAATTTCTAAACTCATACAAATAGGAAATTTCTTGGGTACTATTCCAAATAACTAAACTAATTAGGAAACTAGTTACTTCACACATGAAATAAGAAACCAACCTAAAAGAAATTAAACCAATTTCCTAATAAAATCATAGGTTCATGAATAAAGGAAAATGTCCCATATTAATTTGAGAGATGGAGAAAGAGCAGTTCATATGTGAGTAAAGGTTTGAGAGCTAATAGTTTAAACTTTTGGGTCGGAGTTCAGTTTCTAACTTACATATTGGGTTCTTTAGTAGGCACTTTCGAAATGTTTCTCCCCAACAAGTGATATCAGACCTTCTAGTTGCGAGTTTGGACTACTCATGGGCAAGTAAATTCTTCTCAGAGTTGGGTAGGTAAAATGCTCTTTTTGGTGGCAGACCGAAGTACTAAGGAGCTTGGTTGGTATGGGACGAGGTGCATTAGGGATTTAGTAAGGGGTTTGGTTGGTGTTAGACCAAGAAGTTGAGGGTTGGCAGGGGTCTGAAATTTGATTTGAATGTTGAAGAAGAGTGGGTTGATGATTGGGAGAAGAGGTGAGATGAACTTGCATTGAGTATTAAAGTGGGATCAAAAAAGAGTTTGTAGATTTGGTTCAATGTGAGGGGTTACTCATGAAGAAGGAGATTGTTAGATTCATGAGTAAAGAAAAATGTCCTACATTGATTTGAGAGGGAGAAAAAGTGGTTCATGTGTGAGTAAGGATCCAAGACCTAATAGCTGAACTTTTGGTCAGAATTGGATTTCTAATTTACATATTGGGATCTTTGATAAACTCTCTTGAGGTGTTCCTTCCCAACAGGGCGAACCACCAAGACAATAGTGATCAAATTGTCTTGTTAGCATTAGTGATAATAAGATATGGTATGAAACTATGAACCTATGCCAATTGATGGGGACTTTACTGGCATCAATATTAGTAGGATATGATATGAAAGTAACCTTTGCATATTTGATACACAACCTACTCAATTTTTTCATGTACATGATGAGAAATTGATAGAACATTTGCAAGTTGCTCAAAAGATCCATTATCAATAATAAAATTGGCCAAAGACTTGAACACTTTATTTTCTGAAATATTGAAGATAAGATAGAATGGAAAGAATAAAATAATCATGAGGAGACAATATACACAATCAAAGATTTTTAACTTATATACTTATACGGAGTAAATTGTTGCATGTGTATCTTTTTACGAGGAATATGGTACTGTGCTATTTGTTAAATATTTTGATAAAATTTATTTGCGATATTGATCACTTACTTCATGCATTAGGCAAACCTTTCATAAACATTTTTTTGTGTATATCCCTTTACACTTAGATGAAATTTTTAACATCTAATTTATTTCTTAATTTAATAATTATCAATATTGAACTAAAAGACAGCAATAAAAATACCTGTTTCATGATATTTGCCACAAATTTTTTTCATAATTAGTCTTTTCTAAAAGCAAAAAATATAAAAATCTTGAATTTCAATTTCTTGACCAAATATATGCATTTGAGGATTCCATCATTCTTTATGATATGATATATGTGCAAGATAAAAAGGTAGTTAAGAAAAATAAAATGATAGAAAATGTGTTTAGAGAATTTCCAGAAGAATTTTTCCAAACAATCTCTATCAAACACAAACCCTATCAGCAACCACTTTCGATTTGGAATTTGTTGTATGAGAATGCTTATATATGTTATAGCAGCCAAGTGCAAAATTTTCATTGAAACTTAAGCAAGTACTACATATTTCATTCCTCGTGAATCAACAAGTGAAGTTTTTTTCATTAAAACCAATTCTGTTCTGTTGTATTTACATACACATGTACACGTATGGTACATATGAACAATCATGTTATGGACTTTAATAATACTTATTGCTAACTTTTTCATGCAATAATCAGGTCTAAGTTAAAAAAGAGAAGGGGAAATAGAAAATCTTCTAGTTGTTGGTTCACGAGGAATGAAGGACATTTAGCAAGTATTGACTAAACAGTGAAACAGGAAAACAAAACTTTTGGGACTATTACCCATTAAATGATTGTCATAATGCACAAAAATCTAAAACATCTATGGTTAAAAAGCACAATAGATTAAGGATTAACAATTATCAAAATCTAGGGCATAGTTTATTTTCTATATCTTGATGATGGGAGATTATTCAGCGTCTATGGTATATGAGACATTTCATCCACTTCGATAAGTTTTTTATTGAATCTTCAATTATGTTGACAAGATTATGTCCTCTATAATTCCAATATTGGATCTTGCATGACAAGTTGTGTAGTGTTCTAGGTTTTGGATTAATATAGGGAAGTTTTGTGGTCTTCTAGGTTTTAGGTTGCAGATTAGATAACAAGATTTATTTTCTAGGGATTTTGATTAAAAATTAAGGTTACTCCAATTTCTTTTGAATGTTTTCGGAACTTTTGGAGATTGAGGTTGATTCTCTAATTGGGAAATTGAGGAATGAGATGTCATTTATTTATCCACTAATTTGTGAGCTAGATTTTCCTGTGTTTTAATTTTGCTTCTTTTTGGTCAAACTATGAAAGTATTGTGCAAGTGACTTAACCTTTAAGACTCTCCAATTTTGCTTTTAGGAATCCAACATTAACTTTATTTTGGGGAGATAAGGGATTAAATCAATACGTGATAATACTTAAGGGACAAATTGTCTAAAACCCCAAAAAAAGGGATCAAAATAATCAATTTTCTTTAGTTTAATTTGTATCAATGATATTATTGGAGCAGTAAGTTTTATTGTACTTTTAAATTTTCATTTCTAACGGGGTGTTTAAGTTTTTTTTCCCTTTTTTGTAAGTGAGAAGTCTTGAAAGATGTTTAAGGTTCTTAAATCTATAATATATAATATTTTAGTTTTCATTTTTCAAAACCCTGGTCTGTGAACTAGGTAATCAGCCGATTCATGTTTTTATTTTATAATACGATGTAGTTGGAAATTTGAGAAGCAATGTGAGATATTTGAGAAGCAATGGAAATTTGCTGAGCCAATGAAAATGCGGAACACTGGTTTGATGGGAGAAATACAAAAATTACAAGAGATCTAGATGTCAATATAAAGAACTGCTTCAACTAATTTACATTTTGTAAAAAAAAATTAAAATTTCAAAAAGCAAGTATCTTATAATTTCTGATTTGACACTTTTCTTTTGAACTTAAAAAAGTCGAATTCTAAAAGATAAAAATTATACTGTAGATTTTCTAGAATCAAAAATCACTTTTGAAAAATCAGCTGAGGACAAACAAGTAGCTTTTGCTGTGATGGTGATTAACAATTATGTTGACGACAAAATCTTGTCATTTGAGTCCCTTCTCAATGGATTTTAATTGATTGGAATGGTATGCAACTAATTCATCTTATTAGCCACCAAAAATTGCAGCAATTAGTAGGTTAGGCTATACGTAACAAATGGATAATACTTCCGCACCTCATTTTGCAATTAGCCCAATTCAAAACTACTCAATACGGAACAAAAATATCTTCATCTTCCTTTCTCAAGAGAAAGAAAGCTAAACATTGAAATCAAATTCACAAACAGTTGGTGGGCACTGCACAAGACAATGCCTTTCTCCATTTCCGTAACATCAACATCTCTTCCAAATCTCTTCACAATCTCCTCAAATCCACGTTTTCAATCCCAATTCAACTTTATTTCCATCCCTGAAGCGAGCAAGAATTTCCTCCCACAGTCTAAGTTAGCTTATTCTGCTGCTGCTGCGGCGGCGAAACCGCAGAGTGGGCCAGTGAAGAAACGCCCTCCAGCTCCAAATTCAAAGAAGAAAAAGAAGCCCAGCAGTGAGAAAACTAGTAGCAAAAGAGTTAGCAATGTGGAAGTTGTGGAAGAAGAAGGGTCGCAGGGCAGTTACCAGGCTTTACCACTCCCGAAACCGCCGGCTGGATTCGTAGTGGATGAGCAAGGCAGAGTTGTCTTGGCTTCTAACAAACGGATTGCTACAATTGTCAGTAGTTTCTCCTTTTCTCTGTCGTTTTCTATATTGTTCAGTTTTGTTTTTTCTGATTTTTCCTGTTAGTTCTTTCCAATAAGAGTAGTTGTGAGTTTTTTTTCTTGTCCAATTTTGAATTCTTTTCTTCACTAATATTAGGTTGATGGGAAATTCTGAAGTGTAGAATCCATACATGCGAAAGAATAGTACCCATTCTCGGGACTATGTACTTGGGATAAGTTTTATGATAACCATAAAGTGCTTATTCAGCAGATTTCAGTTGGTACTTAAGATGAACTCTAGTTTTTGTTTTTCAAGGCATAATATTATTCCCTCAATGGATTGTAATTTTTATCTGATTTTTTTTGGTCTAAAATTATGTTTGTGGGTGTTAATTTTTTTTCCCTCCTTCCCTTCCTCTTTTGTAGTTCCGCATATTGATCATTCTAAATAAAAAAATTGCAGGTTGATTACACGAATAATTTCCCATTGGAGTGTGTCATCAGGCGGATTTTCAGAAATGCACAAGGAGATGAATGCATGTTGCTTTGCCCTGTTGATACGTAAGTTACAGAATCATGTTTTAGTTAACTACAACTGATTTGACTGTTAACATGTGCTTTTGTTTCCCTATTATTTACTGCATAAGCTTGTACCCGCAGGCCTGTTCAGATTTTGAAGAGTACAAATGTTGAAGGATGGTCTGCTGTATGTATCATGCCCTCCATTAGCTTCTGAAATTTTAATCAAAACAGCATTTTACAATTTTTTTTCTTTTCCTTTTTTTTTTTGTCACTTTGAACTTGTAAACTACATGTACTAGACATTTGTGATGAATGATGGTACACTAGAGTGTGCATTTCAGATCTGCATCTTCACTTACCTCTCCGTTGTGCATTGCAAGTCTCTTAATTGCAAAAGTACTGTGTATTCAAGTTTGTAGGACCCTGTGCTTTGTTCTTGTTTGCCTGTATTATCATTGAGTTTGTATGTGCAAAGTGTGCTCTCCCCCCTGCTGGTATCCTTGGGAGTTTTCCTAGTAACAAAATGTTTCATGATTCATTAGTTGGCTTGAAGAGTTGATACTCTTCTTGCTTGTGTCTAAATTACTCTTTCTGGCCTTCTTACATATTTCTAATTTCTTGTTCTGTTTTCCTGCATCTATTGGGAAAGGTTGGATAATCTTTTGATAAGCTGAAGAAGGAAGAATTTCATGGTTGAGGGTGAATAATATGGGTGCCACTCATGAATTGCAAACCTATTACATCTTTGATGTGAATATGTTTCCTGAAGAGTTCTGGCCTATAAGCAAGTATTACTAGGGAAAAAGTTGATCACGGCTCTCAAGGATGGTTACCAGGAAAGGTCGGAGAATCTTACAAGGTGGCTTACGTGTCTTTAATTGACAACTTAATGAAGGCTTATGGTGTGCAGTTGATGGCAAAAATAGTGTAAAGCTGTAGTAAATTGTATTGGAAAAACAAGAAAGAATAAAGTCTAGGCATTACTAGTAACACCCTGAGGCATCACCTGAGATGCTAGATGCATCATAAAACTTTGAATACCATACTAACCTTCAGGAAATTTTCTTTTGATAAAGCAGTTATTAAGCTCCTAAACCTATTCATCTACGATACTTGGTCTCAGATACACATGTAAGATATAGATATACTCTAGATGTCAGATTCGTTAGTTTTTTAAAATTGGGATACAGCGCTCTACGAAAGACTTAGACACAGGCAAAAGGGTGTATGTTGCTTGCTTGTTTATAAGTAAATAAGAAAATACAAGGACATAAAACCAACTTGTATTAATTTGTGACTCTAGTTAGAAGCAAATATGTGTTTGTATTTCATTTAGTGGTGCACAGATGGAAACTTCACATAGGAAAGGGAAGATACAAGAAGCAGCAACAATATCACAATCAGAATCAATGGCTAACTCAGGCCTGCAAAGTTGTTTCAACTCCTATGCCAGATTTGCTCCCTATTCTCTATCCTCTTCTTTCAGTTCACGGGGTCATTACCTCTGCCATCTGATAAACTAAAGATGAAGTGTTGGATACAGATACCATTCCATTAAGAACACCATATGGTGTCCTTCCTACACTGGTATTGGGAAGAAAGAGGAGAGTTTGAGTAAATAGCTTTTCCTACCTTGATTAAAGTTAACTTACTCTGAGAATAAGATTCTCCTGCTTGAAATAATGCAGCCCTAAAAGGATTACAAAATGAAATTTCTGTGAAAAATTAGAGAATAAATTTATAAATGCCATGAAAACAAAAGTTCCTATAAAAATTGACTATATCCACTCCAAATTATAGTTCCAGATAAGAATAACTTCCCATGGAACATAGCACCTATTAAAATATGTTTTAGCTCCCAAATAGGATGCTTATGTTCAAGATGTGCTAGACTACTGACTTTGCATATATCAACCATCTTGCTCTTAGTTATGCTCGAATTCCTTAAAGGTGGCATCTTTTACATGTCTTCTTGTCTAAGCCAAGCTTTTCTTCTCTCAATAATGAGTTTCTATTTCTTTTATGGTACCTTGAAACTATGTTAGACATTCAGCCACAGTTGGCTTGTACCTTTGCTTTATGCCATTGATTTTGCTTGGATTATCCCTCCACAGTTCATTTTTTTGCCAGAATTTTGGATTTTCTTAGCATTTGACAAGCAGTCAAATGACTTCTGATTATTTTAATAATGCTATTAGTAATGCTAATCAGTATTATGTGTCTTCCAGAGTATCTTTTCAGCTTCTTTCAGTGCTCTCGTATTTTCTGGTATCACCTGATTTCATTTCCATGGCCCCTGGATTGTAGGTCAGTGATGAAGAAGTTGAAGCCATTCTTCCAACTGCAGCCTATGCCCTTGCCAAGATACACATGCATCTGGTGTATAGTGGGTATGGTCATGGAATGTTTTTCAAGTTTCACTTTTGTTGTCTTAGTCTTTTGCATTATGAAATTGAATCATAGTATTACCGTCTAGTTTAGTTTTTCCTATGTCTTGCCATCAGGTTTTGTTATACAGCACGTGGAGGATTTTGTTACACAGAGGATGACATATTTGAATTTCGCACAGGTGATACTGTTTATCTTTAATTCATCTTATATACCTTGTTGTACAAAGGTGAATGGCCTTTCACTCGTTGGATTTATGTTGCTTGGGTGTTAATACTACAAAAGCTGATTTGGAGTGCATTTCTTTTTCCAATCAATATGTCAGCTTTATTGGCATCCAGGCGTTTTTTTACCTCTGTGATGATGATCCTTTGTCCTGTCAAAATAGTGTTATTAGTGACACGTGATACAATGGTCTAAGATTGGTCTTAGCAACTAATTTGACTTTCATAATAGCAAGGACTACAGGGATGAGGTTTGTTCTTGTGACATTCCTATATTAATTTCTTCTTTCTTTGTCAAGGACCTTAATAGGAGATTAGTTGCTTGCTTTGATTAATGAAAGGCACTGTCTGGAAAAGATGAATACAGAATCATGTGCAAAGAATTCTGTCCACATAGATGAGTCGGAGATCAAGGCTCTGGAAATTGAGACAGGGATGTATGGAAGGACAGGGATGGGACTGCTGGTGGAAAAGTCAGATCTATTGGGTTGATATATGTTGGATAAGAGAAGCTGCTCGTGATGATCCTTTTTGTGTCAGCATAAGCTGCATTGTAGCCTCGTTAGCCACAATCTCACTTTATGGTGCATTGGGGGATGGTCTTTACGCATACACATGATGCAGAAAGGCATTATCCCTGAAGATCTCCAACATTGTATTCTTATTCCATGACTGTTTTGTGGAAAAAAAAATATTTAGGTACTTATATTTGAGGATAAAGTAGACCTGGTATGGTCTTTGGCTCTACTATGGACTGCTGACTGCAAAGTCTCGGTCACGCCAGCGAGGAGTGTGTGGAGATTGATCGGGCTTTTTTGGAATTATGACTACTTTGAGACATTATTGCTGGGAGCTTCTTGGACGACTAGCTGAATTTGAGAATTGGTCAAATGGCAGAGTTGGGCAGGTATTCCCTTCAAATGAAGAGCTAGGACCAAATGGCTGAAGTGGGCAGAAAGTTGCAGCTGTTCAAGGGGTAAGATTTTGGATTTTGTGTAATGGTTTAATGGAAGTCAGCATGAACTTAGGAGCGCGTCAACTGTGCTGGACTCATTAAAGGTCACGGATGCTTTTCTTGCTTCCTGTACTCTCAGACAGTTCCCTGTCTTCAAGTATGAGGACAAAGGAATGAAGAGAAGATAACTTGATTGTTGATTGAAAACTATGAGATCTGTATCTTTACCAAGTGATAGCTGATGAATCTTCAAAAGAAAAGGGGACCACTGTGGGCAATAACTAGAACTTGGTGGTCAGAAGTATTCATTTCTATGGTTGAACAAATTGGGAGGGTTGCAGAAATTTGTCCGACTTAGCAGACATTTTCAATGGAAGTAATAGTTTAAAGTTTTGGCCTATGGGCACCATATATACTACTTAAAGCTGTATGGAAATTTTGTGGAGTAATATTCCTTGGAAGAAAGGGCAGCTCTATGGTGCATTTCTGTTTTGTTAAATTTATGATATGGATGGATGCATTTTCAACTTCTGGTGTCTCCACTGTAGTAGATTTTGTACTTATTCCTGGGGAAACAAAATAAAAACCAAGATCAATTGATTAATGCTGTAATAAACCTAGTAAAATGTGTTGGTAGGGGTTCTATCTTGTGATAGTAGATCCCAGTATACTTTGTTTCCATGGATGAGCTGAAAATTTGGTAAAGGCTATATGGACATAGTAAAATGCTGAACAGGTGGTTCATATTGTTATTTTACAAGATTGTTTTAAATTATGTCAGTATCTGATCAAGTTGGTATGCAGCTGATGTTCAGGTTTCTAAACAAGGCAATTTGAACTTATGCAGATGATGGTCAAGATGTAGATGGCTTGCCAACTGAAGGCATAGAAATTACATGCTTCAATTTGGTATGGTCTTACCAATGTACTTAGTTTAATCCTACTTTTTGGCTATGTCATCATTAAGTTTTTCTATGAATGCAGCAAATAGTAGTGAAGTTCATGATAGAGACTAATGCAGTGAGAGGGAGATCTAGCCATAGGGCATAGATCAGTCCTTATTTCTGGTTTCTGACAAACAAACTTTTGCTTGCTTAGTTTATTCAGTTGTATGTTAATACTTCTTGTAATGCTTAAATGATTGTCAATTTGGTGATTCTGTGTACATATAACCATTTATAATCGTCTGGAGAAGACCTTAACCACCTCCATTTAATAATGTTTGTGGGCATTTGATTGTTGGAGATTCATGTGTAGGCTTTGGTTTCTAGTGTTTTAATAGGCAAAGAAGTTCTTCTGAACCCTGTAGGAAAGTCTTTTGATTTCTATGCTGAATAGTTACAGGCTTTATGATTTATCTCTTTATCTTATAGTTAATGGTTTCTACTTCCTACAGGATGGTTCCCACTACATGATTTACACGCCATCGGATCCACTTCTTTTTGTTGCTGTGAAGGTGAAGAAAAGCTCCTCTTTAGTACAAAGTTCATGTCAAGTCTTCTACTTCTATGTTCAAAGTCCATAATATTTTACCATCTAATTTGATGTGATAGTTAGTCTCTGTTCCAAGTACATTCACAATGTAAGGGTCATTTAGGACAAAACGTTCATTTTATGGGTAGATTACCAATAGCACCACCCCTCTATTAATGTTGTCCGTAACCTTCCATGTAGTTTTAGAAGCTACATTCAGGACTAAAAGTATATTAGACTACCACACAATGGCTGTTGCTGTATCATTTGAGACAAATTACTCTTATCCAATACCATGAGTAGTAGTAGGAGTTCATTGAGAAAAGAAATGCTAATGTTCCTTATTTGAAAAGTTATTATAGTAGGTAAAATTGTTTTTGTAAGTTTTCTAGAAGCACGTACTATATTTATATTGGTGGATAAGTAAACTTTTTCTTCAATTAATTACTGGTAGGCCCCCTAGACTGCTTGTGACTACAACTCAATTATGCTATATAATATATCAAACATTGTTGTTTTCAAAGTACAGCTTTGAATTTACCTCGTCGTCCTAAACAAAGTTAGGCAAAAGATTTTTATAAGACTATAGGAGGATTAGCTGTAATTTACATAAAATACTAGGGGATAAGTAGTAATATACACACATTATTTGAATTACTAAAATGCTTTAGAAACTTGAACATAGAATTTAAGCTAGTCAGCGGTAAGATGCTAAGGACAGGCTGGAGCAGTTGTGTAAGTTAGTGATCCTAAAGGTGGAAAGTCAATTCAAGATGAATTTTTATTACCCAGTAACAACAGCCCAGCCTAACTAGCTTTAGGATCAGTACCAGAAACAGTTAAATTTTGATGTAGAGAGGAAAATAATAGTCTTAATCGTTGGAGGATGCCTGTGAACTGATACATATTGTATCTTAGTAATAAGATGGGCTACTTTATGAAACCTAATTTATTCAGATTGACGTGAAAATTAATGCTATCTCTTTCCTTTTAGCCTTTTGAAATTGATATTGTTTTATTAATGCAGGATGCCAATGGCGTCTTACGAATTGCTGAAGATGTAAGTAACTATTCTCTAAATTTGCATGCATATCGTTCAACTGATAATTGGGTGAAGAGTTAGTCATTATTGAAGAGTACTTACCTCAGCAATATGTGAGTGATGCAAATAATTCCTTTATAGTCTGCTTTCTCTGATGCAGCATCAAGGAGTACTTGTGTGTGATATTCATTTTCAATATCATATGCTGGTTTATGCACATTTAGCATTTTGAGTAGTTGACGGATATGTAAGGAATTTGTAACTTCATTCTTGGGTGGGTCAGTGTCTGGTTATGCATGTCTGCACGCTTACTGATTCTAGCTCTAATGGTTTGATCAAAGCTAAATCAATTCTTGCATGCATTGTATTCTTGTAACAGTTTATATTGACGATTACTCATTATTTTTACTTGAATGACACATTGTTTCTTATGCATCATTGGAGCAGGAACTCTTGGAGGACTCTGCCACTATAAGTGCCATAGATGAGGAAACTGAATTCAATGCTTTGGTGGTATGTAGTTGCTAATGCAAATAAAACATCTTTGAATTGAATGCAGCTGAAATTTTTGTTTGAATGTCTGCAATTGTGCATGCAGGAAGAAGAGACTGCTCTAATTGAGTCACTGTTAGGAGAAAGATGAAGTTATGTTGGGTTAGTGACTAATTTAGGCTGTGTTTGTATTTATTTTGTTTGTATAGGGTTCTCTTTCTTTTTGATATGTAATTTGGTTACATAGGG
This sequence comes from Gardenia jasminoides, assembly GCA_013103745.1. Lineage (NCBI taxonomy): Eukaryota > Viridiplantae > Streptophyta > Magnoliopsida > Gentianales > Rubiaceae > Gardenia > Gardenia jasminoides. The sequence goes on from CM023097.1 coordinate 2,137,369, forward strand.
AGGAAATTTCATCATGTCCAATCCCCTCTGAAGATGGGAATTTGCAAATGTAGTTAAAGTTGACTCACGTAGAGATACCTAGCAGTTGTCAATGCAATAGAACCAGAAAGTATGGGTTCATTTGATTTATAGGATGAGACAGGATTGGACGACTTATCCTGTCTCATCCAATGTTTGGTTGTATTTTTATAATTGGATTAGATTTCCATGTTAACCGAATTAATCCTCTCTAGAGGGGATAAAATCATCCTATAGGGGTCTTGGTATTATTTATCTTGAGAATAATTGTAAGAGGGGATAATGATTTATCAAATTTTTTTTACCCTTATCAAGAAAGGCAAAACTTACATCTATATTAATAAACCAAACACTGGATAATAAGGATGAGTAATTCCATGATGGGATTAATTATTCAAGAATAAATCATTCCATCTCATCTAATCAATGAACTAAACGAATCCTAAGATCTCTCCATGTCAACATGCGATACAGATAAAATGTTTAATATCATTCAAAAGTGGAGAGACCAGCAAATCGACAGTACTTGCCACAGGCATCTGCAGTCTTAGTGTCTAGAGCTCTTTAAAAGCTTTCAATAGTTGATTTTAAAGCTTATACAAATAAGGTTTATATTCGTTGCAAAAGGAGCACAAGATTGTTACTGACTTCAATTAATATGAAGATTTGAATTGTATTCTGCTTGTTAATCCTGGGGAGCATGTTAAAAATTTGTCTGTTAAACTTAATGTAAAGCATGAAATCAATATCAACCAATTCATGATAAACAGGATAATTATGCTAAATCCGCAAGATTTCGTGCCTGTTTCGTTTATTGAACTATTTCTATCAAGTATTTGACGTCAATTCATTCAAGAAATGAATACGTATCTTTCTAGATTGATTAGCCACGTTTGCAAATAACTCGGTTTGTTACTTTTGAGTGTCTTTGATTATTGTTTTAGTGTTTGATTGTCTCGTGTGACTGATATTGATAATCATCAAGGCCCCAGATTTACTGATTTTGTATCAGATTTGTCCATAACACTCTTTAGAGTGGCGAACTCAACTTGAGAATTTTGACATTGAAAAATTGACATTGTGATTGGGGGTAGGGGTGTGAATCGGAATCGAAATCGGTAATTCGGAAGTTTGAAATCGGAATTTTTCGAAAAAATTAACCTGTGAAATCTGACAGATTTCGATTTCGAATTCCGAATTCCGAATTCGAATTCATTCCGAAATGAATTCGGAATTCGGAAAATTACCGAATTCAATTTTCTATTTTTAATTTTAATTTTTATATTATAAGTTAATTAAACATAATAATATACTAAACTAAAATTATTACATGGGTTAATCAATTAACATATTTTTATATAATATATTGATAAGATTAACATAATAGTGTTATATAATAAAAATAATATATATTATATATTATAAATTATATATTATATTATATATATGTATATTATATTATATTCGAATTCGAAATCGAATTCAGAATTCCGAATAATTCGAAATGGGAATTTTCGATTTCAAAAAACCTATTTCCGAATTCGAACCAAATTCGACACTTTCAAAATCGGAAGTTCCGATTATCAATTCCGATTTCATTTTTTCCGAATTCGAAATTCCGAATTCAATTCGAATTCGGTCGGAAATTGGGAAAATTTCGAATTTGCACACCCCTAATTGGGGGCAAATGAACTAGTTCATCAACTTTCTTACTAAACGAAATTGATTCAGACCTAGATGGTCGCATAATTGATCTTTTCTCATATTTAACTAGAAGGACTCGGGGTAAAAATGGAACATGGACATAGTCTCCTTGCTTAAATGTTAAAAACTAGGGTTGAAACATGAATCAAGCTACTCAAACTCAAGTGAGTTTAACTTAGTGAAAGCTCATTCGAGTTTGGTTTGCCAGCTAATCAAATCAAGCTTGAACAGCAATTTATTTGTGATAAACTTTCAAGTTCAACTTCAGTTTGGCTCTATTAGCAGATAAGTGAAATTTACGAGAACTAGAGTTGAAAAGTAAGTTAGAGTACTTGAACTCGAATTAAGTTCCACTTGATAAGAACTCATTCGAATTTGATTCCCCAACTAATCAAACCAAATTTAAATAGCAATTTGTTTTTAGTAAACTTTCAAGTTCAACTCGAGTTTGGCTCCATTATCATATAAGTAAAATTTACATTGGAGAGAGGGAACAAAATAGAGCAATCAAAATTGGGCAAATTTGGTGCAAAACCCAATTTCAAATGAAGCCTTCAAACCTAAGATAGGACGTATGAGAAAGCTGAAGCTAGAGTGTGGAGTCTTCATATTGCGTCTGATGGTGCATAAGCTTCCATGGCAGATTAAATGTGTACTGCAATTGTAGCGAGAAGGCTAAAATTAAACATTATGGAAAGAACCAAAGCCACATGCCACTGATTCTGGGAAATGGTTCTCAGTAGTATTGGTTAGGATTTAACGATGTGAAGTAAGTATTATTGATTTGTTTTATTTTGACTAACTCTTTTTTGGCAATATGATCGAACTGTTAGTCCCTAAAGCAACTGAAGAGTTGGGCGAATTAGGTTGATTGAGTTTACAAGAATTATAATAAGATAATGGCCATTAAAACCTAATTAACACAAATAGATTGAATGTTGAACCACAATGAGAAAATAATTAGAGCAAACTCAAGTGACTTGTAGTGGTTTAGCCACCCTTCATGGAGTCTACATCCAATTTCAAATCTCTCCAACTTTAGTGTTTTTCTACGAAGTGCCTCTTCAAACAGTGAGACAAAACCCAATTAGACCCTGATATTCCTCTTATGTCTTTCGTCAAGTATTTTCCTAAGTTTGGATCTAGTTTCACTTATTATCCTATCTCTAATTGTAGCCTCATACAGATTATTCGTAATGACATACCACCAATATATATCAATTAATTCAATATAAATTTTCTTCCTTTCCTGGCAACAACTGTAATTTAAATCATTCAATATAGGTGATCTAATATTAGTTTGACCCTCTAAAGATAAAGTGTTATTGGTTGTCATGATATTTGCTCCTACAGTTTTAAACCTAATCTTGTCAAACTAGGCTCTAATACTAATGATCAGTCTCTAAAGCAATCTAAGGAATGTGAATTAGGTTGATTGATTTAAACTTTAACAAGTAATAACAATTTGGACTCAATTAATACAAATAAATCAAATAATGAACCACAAGGAGAATGCAATGAGAGTGGCAAAAGTAAAGCAACATCAGGTCATTTAAAATGGGTTCGACCACCATCCTTTGTGCTTACATCAACTCCCAAAGTTCTCCTAATTTTCATGTTTCTAGACTTGCTGTCTCTTCAACTGGTGAGGTCAAAACCAAATTATATGTTGAAGATCAAATTTGCTCTTAAAATTCACCAATTTCTCGAGTCAAGATTTTTATATTCTAACATGAGTAACCTCACTTTCCAAAAAGGTTTACATGAATAGAAGATAGAAAATAACACTAAAGATTGTGGAAATACAAATGATAGCTTACAAACGCTTTCAATGGTATACATTCATGAAGTGAAAATCTGGTACATCAATGAATGAGAATTAGATTTGATGAAAATCAAACAGAGAAAATTTTGAAAGCGTCTTGTGTTTAGACAATAGGCAATTGATGGCTCAAACATTATATGAAATAAGGTTGGTGTTAAAGTATTTATAGTGCTAAAAAACAAGCCCAACAGTCAAATTCATCACTAGTTTTTACTCACAAAAGCTGTGAATTGGAAATCCGCTTGTAAACCGGGTGCCTTCTATCTATGCTAGAATGATGTTCACTCGGCTTAAACCGGAACTCCGGATTCAAATCCATTACTAGTTTTCTAGTTCATTTTTCGATCTTCTTTGCTTCTCTTGACATCATTGACACAATCTTCACATTCTGTGTTTTTATCAATTTTTATCACTTTTTATCATCATGCTCAATTATAAATATTAGTCTACTTTATTGTTTGTTTTTAGGTTATCAAACTAGAGGATTAAAGACTATAGGGTCTTCAATTACTTTTGTTATTTTAAATACTGATTGTGGCTTCTCTCGTGGCATGATTCATCGATCTGCAAAAAGACAACTGTGATGATTTTTAGATTACAAAGAAGCATGGATAAGCTAGAAGATGAAAACCAATTGCCTGCAGAAGACTTCAGAGGTAAAGCTAGATCAAGAATTGTGTAGGTTGCTTTAGCGTTGATGCGTGCATTGCTATTTCCAACATATAACAGCAGAAGTACGAAGACAGAATCTGCTTCAAAAAGAAAAGAAGTGGTGATGTTGAGGTGTGTGGAGGAAATTTTGCCTTTGGGGACAATTGTTCTTGCAATTTATGGGGATTATTTATGCAATTATTAAATGTGATTTTCATTTACTCAGTCAACACGAGATTCGCTCTGGTATTTTAATTCTTGTTTTTACTGGCACCTGATATGGATTATAAGAGGTGCCACAACTTTGTTAACAATCACTGGGAGGTCATCTTGTATAAGTGGAAGTCGAAGTTTGTAACAATTATTAGTTTTCTTTTTTCTTTTATGAACAATTATTAGTTTTCTTTTTTCTTTTATGAACTTTAGTTATTCAGTTCAAGTAACATGTTTGTGGGCAATGGCGGAGCCATATTCAACTGATGGCGGACAGTTGCATCCTCTTCCCCCCACCCCCCGGGGGGGTCCCAACTTTGAAGAATTCTCAAATTGGCTTGAATTTTTTTTTTTAATATTCAAATTTGTTTTATACTTGCATCTCATAAAATTTCTGTAATATCATCTTTTCTTGACTTTGCACCCTTAAGTTCTTGATGTCTATACTTATCACCTACTTTAAAAATGATGTCATGGCATGTTAAGTAGGAAACTAAGTACTAGATGAAAAAACGTATTATTGAATGTAAAAACTTGCTTGTGATCTACTGCACAAAAAATAATTTTCATCCATTTTGTTCAATGTTGTTATTATTCTAAATTTGGTACAATTTTGACAAAATTAACACAACTATCACACTTGTTATTTATGGTTTTCTATGCAATTATTGTTGGGAAAGAAACTGTCCTTAGTTGTAGTGTATTGTACACAATTGCATTTGCCCCTCCCCCCAACCTTAAGTCCTAACTCCACCACTATTTGTGAGCACCAAAAAGGTTTATTAGGTTTAGTTTTTGTCTAATTGCAAGTATAAAAATTTAATTTTGCAATGATTTTTGAGACTTCAACGTTAGAGAAAATGGCACATACGGTCATTAAAATATGCATATTCTTTACTTTGGTCATTTTTTTCAGTTGATTGACGGTAAAGTGTGCTCTTATTTGTTGAGTGAGTAAGAATTTGTGTTTGTACTAGTTGAGTGACTATTTGAGCCAATAAAAAGGTTAAGTGACTAAAATAGGAAATTATAAACTATTTAATGACTAGATATGCCATTTGCTTAATGAATTAAGTGCAATTAAAAATTTGAGTGTCTAAAACCTGTGGAAAGGGAAATTTCTGAGATAATCATTGCAACATCTGTGTTTTATACGTCCAAGAAAGTGATAAATTTGATTTCTCCATTGTTTTAATCCTCATCCGCTTGCCTTGATTCTTTCATTTGAGTAGACATTTTCTTGTAAATCCAATAAGCTTTTCTCTGTGAAAAAACTCATGTAAGTCATCAATTTTTTTTCCTTTTTATCATTAGTTTGTTATCCCCAAAATTTGATATACTTAGAGGGTGTATCCCATAAACGGCTAGTGATTTTTAGTTATCTGCTTGATTGCGTAAAGCTCCACCTGGACCTACTAGCCTCCGGCTGCTGTACTCTGTACTAATGAGCACAGATTGCATAGCCAACTTGGGCCTTTGCCCATATTTTTGTTTGGGCTTTTGCCAAAATGAAATACGATTTCCTGTTTGGACCAAAAAATGAAAAAAAAAATGAACTTTGTTGCTGGGACAGACAGTTGTGATTTTGAAATATTACAGACCCACTTAGTCACTAATTTCCCAAATCTATCTCCTTCCTCCTCTCTCTCTCTCTCTCTCTCTCTCTGTATATATATATATATATATTTCCAGCTCCTAACTTTTAGATACCTTCACTAATACTTACAAATCCCAAATACAACAAGCATGATTAATGGAATTTTGCATATGCCTTTAATTTTTAAAGTTACAGTGTTTGTCATGTTACTAGAATTTTTTGTGTGTCTAATTTGTGAAAACCCCTAGTATTAAACATGCTCTCAAGAAAATAAATTCAGAAACTCTTCCATAGATTTCCAATAACTTGCACCATAAAATAGTATTATAGCCTCAATTGCACCTAAATGACTAAAGTTCCAAAAACCATTTCACCCGACAAACATACCTGAAGAAGAAAAAGATCTTTCTACCCTATGCTCATCAAAGTAAGAACAATGGCTGGGTTCCCATAGTTCCGGCTAGCAAACTATACATAACACTCTAGTCGAACTAGGATGTGGACTTTGGGGGGAGCAAAATTGAAATGTAGAAAAGTAGTGTCAAAGAAATTTGTGGACACTTATTAAAGAATTTAGTATAAAGCAGAGCATGTAATGCATAAAGTTATAAATTTCCAAAAAGTTAACCAAATACAGCATAATTATCAAAATCAAATATCTATATCTAACAAAATCAATATCTAACTTACCTTATTACTGTCTATCAAATCTGTTGAAGAGGTTTTGGTCTAGCAATTACAGTTGAAACTCCATAATTTAGAGAACTTGGGTTTTAACCCCCCCCCCCCAACACCTCCTCCTTGCTTCTTAAATCTCACCCCTTCTTTTTAGAAAAAAAAAAAATCTATCAAATCTATGCATTCGAACTTCGGCACATTGTTTTTTCTTATAATCAAAATTAACAATTATAGAATCTGTATCAAAACTTCTAACGATATCTTTTTCAACAAGAGGACAGTTTAGTGATTTTCTTATTTTTGGCAAATCATTGCAAATTAGATATGGGCCACTGTTAGTGTACCATCATTGTCTGCATATCATAATTTGTAATATTTTGGACTTGAGCCACTATTATTATACTGATACTGTGTGCGTGCGCGCGCGCGCGACACTAGCAGGAGAGCTTCATCAAAATGATTAAAAAAAAAGGTTGGGGCCAAAAACTGAAATCACACAAAGCCATCAACTCTAAATACCAAATATAAAAATCTTGGGGGCAGCTGCGCCTACCCTCCTCATGGTTCCACCAGTAACGTCATATATAGACGTATGTATATGTGTATATATACTTCTCAAACACATACTAGAAAAAACTCCGAAAGTACCCAAAAAGAAAAGAAAAAAAAAAAAAAAGGAGCGAATGAATAGCTGTGGATTATGCGGGACCTGAAAAAAGAAGAAGGTCATGGTCATGTTTTAAGTCAAGGCCATTCTAAACTGGGAAACAGCCAATTCTTCTGGCAATAACGCGGTAGCTTCGCGGCTTAAACATCCTTATCCAGGTAAGGTCATGGAATGCGTCATGGAATGCGTCATAGAAGCAATAGCGTCATCAACATGATTTCATCAGCATCCCAACATTGCATCTACTTCTCACAATATTTAGATTTTTATTTACATACTATTTTTCTGAGCCAAAAAATAAAGATGGAAATCACAATTTTTTTTAAGCTTGGGAGAGATAATATTTCAACAAATTTTCCTTTGTACACTGTAATAGTATGACAAGCAAAAGGAAAAACAATGACCTTCATGGAAAAATTTTGGGTTTAAATATTTATTCGGGAAGATTTTCCATAAAAATCTGCTATAGCAATTTTTCTTTGAATGAATTATGAAAGAGTTACCTTTAAAGTTTCAAAGTTTAAAGAGTGAGGAAGAAAATATGTGGGATTTAAATTTTTGAAGTGTTTGACGAAAAATGGAATTACTTACACATACACGTGTATATATGTTTGGTAGAAAAAAGTTTTGGAGGGAGGGAATTTTTATTCCTTAAGGTTAGGATAGGTCACGTTGCATTTTTTCAAACAGCTGAACCAATTGAACTACCTCAGCTGGCCACTGAGAGGAAAATCAGTTGAATGTCCTTTAAGTGTTTGAAACCCCTTACATGCATTTCTCGTTCAATATTTCTTGAAACATTTTTAGGAATAGTGTAATTCTCTCCGAATCCTAAATATATCAGTGGGATCCATCCCTATTCCCGTCTCCCTGTTATGGGATCAGTTGTAAAATATTGTATTAAGAAAAAGAAAAAAGTTTTCAATGGTTATTACTTATTAGTGATAGTCTCATCTTTTTTACAATCAAAACAAAGCATTTACGTACTTTTGAATGATTCATAGTGGATCTTATAAATTACCTAACAATGAGAGATTGTTGACGTGAGACTTGGACTCGTACTTTCTCACGGGTCAAATCCATTAGGTCAAACATGAAATTATATGTTATTATGACGAAAACACACTATAGTAAGTGATGACGCAATACATGCCTGCTGACATGTCTAGAAGCAATCTGCCAGAAAAATATTACCCTAACTCTAACCTCATCCCAAGAGGCATTTTCAAACCATTTTTGCATTGAAGTTGAGGGTCAAATGGAACCCACCTGTGCCAACAATCTCCAAAGAAACACACTATAAAATTAGCTCCAAAAGGTGCATGTTTCCTTCATAGTTTGAAGTTGGAGGGTCAAATGGGACCCAATGAATTCTTGAATAAGCATGTTTTATAATTTTATATTTTTGTTGCCTTGAATCAGCATATTTTTTATAGTATTATATTTTTGTTGCTGACCACTGTTGGTTACTTTGTCGGAAAGATACTTCTGTATCTTTACTGTGTTCAAGTCCATCTGGTGACTGATACTACTAGCTCCTTTGAACTTATCTGGTGATCTGTTTTTTCTGTTTTGGACCATTTTGCCTCGATCCTTCTCCGTTCAGTTCATGCACCTTCTAAGTAAATATATTATTATAAACATAAGAACGATGGGCAAGCATTTTGACCTTTTCTGACGGGGATAAACCGGGTTTTATTGGTAACGATGGATTATTTTCTCACGAACAATCATATGTTCAAATCTCTACCGTCGATATAAGAGCTATATTAACGAACAATCTGTAAGAACCCCTATAAGTGACTTATATATGATTTTAAGAGCATGTGTCAATCATTAGTGGTGATCGAAATCGAACTTACCCAAACTTCTTCCTAACTATAAAAAAAAGATTAAAAAAGAAAAAAGGACATTGTCCCTTACCAATCGACCTTAAGCAATAATAGTATGTGAATTGACCAACATCTGACCAATTACATTTTTCAACATATTCTAATTAAAAAGAAAGAAGAAATGTATTCTAATAGAGGTCTAGTCTAGAAAGTAGAAAAAACTAAGCCACGTTAACTGAGGGTTGATTTTGTAAAACCTTGCTTTTGAATTTGGGGAAGTGAAGTGTTATCCAATTACATGTTACAGCTCTCAACTCATTTATTTCGAACTTGAGTAATTTTCTTTGATTGTATACGCTTTCATTTGCCAATAAGCGCGGAGCAGTAGGGCCTTCAGCCGTGGACAATTCTAAGCTAATGAATTTGGAAGAGTATATAAGTGCTATAATTAAAATCAACCATACACAAATAGGTTAATATGACTTTGGCACTACAATAGTTTTTAAAATAAAAAATGAATTTTATTAACAAAATTGTAGAAAATAGTCCTCCAAAATGATTTGATTTACATCATAGAAATGTACACTAATGGTAGGATAAGCACACATTAGAAATAAAAAATCTACAATTTAATAGAAAATCTAAAAACAGATTTGAAAAATACAAAAGAATTCAAAATATTTCAAGATAAATTGTGGTGGCTCACTTTTGTGCATATTGTAATTATCAGATCTGCTAATCAACTAGTTTAAGCTCCAATAATGATGATAAGGCTTGTCGAGATAGAATTAATATACAAAAAAATTTTAGATCTGAAATAAATTTAAATCTAACAATAAAATAAGAAAAAAATACACAAAATCTAATCAGGAACTCCTAGAATAACAAAAAATTCTCAATAGAAACTCTTAAGAGAAATAGAGAACTTTCATTAATAAATTTTAAGGGAGTCTTTATTAGAAGAAAAAAGTAAAAATGGAATTCATTGTGGTTTCCCTCCCAAAGAGAAAATTCTTTTGAGAAGAAAAGAAGTTGAGAGAAATTGGAGAAAAAGAGACAAGAGAAAAGTTGGAGAATTGGCACTACAATAGTTAGTTTTGGGAGCATATCTCTTTCTTTTGTACATCAAAATGAAACAAGCATCAAATGTTTAGGGACCTCCTTCTTTTTTTTCTTTTTTTTTTTTGGATAAAAGCATATTTTATTAATGAATTACTGAAAATTGACCAACATGATTGATATACAATATTGTCGTAATGGCAGATAAAACATGCACTAAAATGAAAATCTGCAATTTAACAGATATAAAAAACCTAAAAAATTAAGAACAAATCTAAAAAATATAAGAAATTTTAAAGTCATCTTCTTATAGGATAAATCACTGCAACTCTTGTGTGCATGTTGCAATCGTTGGATCTGCTAATGAACAGTTATGAGGTCCAATAATGATGATGAAATCTATCGAGACGGACCCAAGATCTAAAAAGGTTTCGGATCTGACAATCAGAATTGAAATAAATTTAGATCTAAACAATAAAATAAGAAAAAAAACAACATAAAATATCACTAGGAACTCCTAGGAGAATAGAAAATTCTCACTGGGAACCCTTTGAAAGAACAGAGATTTCTCACTAAAAAAAAACTTAGAAGAGACTTTATTAGAAAACAACAAAAATGAAATCCATGAGGCCATTTAAGAAGACAATTAGAACAAATACTTAGGTCTAGTAACAAACTCTAAATTGACCTTTTTGGACAATAGTTATAAAAGAATATGCGTTACTTACCTTTTTTATATAATTTTATACATGAAAATTTGTAAAAATCATAATATAGTGTAAAAGAACATATAAGAGCATTATTATAATGTTAAATTGTGGGTCTTTCAGTCATTTAGGCCAATAGAAAAAGTATTAGTAGAGTGCCAAAAACTTACTCTAGAGTACCAACACCATTAACCTCAAAACATGATAAGCTATTCGACTCTGCTTCAAGATTATACTTCGAAATGTTGGCTTTCTAATTGCCTTTTTTGTGTGAAGAATGTGATCAGAATACAAGAATCGTTATAAACAAGAACTTACTTGTTTGTACCATTGTCTTCAAAATTCCTCCCGTATTTTTCTTGGAATCTATTTTTTAATGGTAAATGATAATGTCACAGTCTATGTTTTATTTTCACAGCAAAATTTATATTAAAAATGACAAAGCTATCCCTCCTAATTTGGGCTTGAGAAGAGTAGTTTTTGTATTTTATGCAAAAATGGCTATGGAACTAAAAAAATGGGCTGTGACATTAACAACACCCATTTTTTTTAACTAATTAGCCTCTCACCTAACCTAGAAAAATCTTCTCTAGCTAGTAGCCATTACCAACAGTAGTCCAACCTACCCAAACACCCTTCATGGCCTTGGTAAAGTTAAAAACAGAAAAAGGTAAACGAGGTAGATTGATGCGAGTTTTTGGAGTTTTGCTTTTTTTATTTTGGATTTTTGAATTTAAGTATTACTGAAATGCAAAATCAATTAATCAACTATCATATACTACAGGACAAGAATTACTTTCATTGGGTTTGTTGATAAAAATATTCAAAATATTTTGGCCACATTCCCTTGATGTCCTTGCAGCATAAGTCTGAACTTTTTACCTTAACCAGTGACTCCAAAACACACAATTCTGCAGTAGGGACACAAATAATAGAAAGTAGTGGCACATGTAATATGTATTTAAATAGATACTAAGAAATTTATTAAGAATTCTTTAATTTTTTTTAAAGTAGGAGAGCTATAAGATTTAAAAAGTAAGGAGGTAACATAGGGATTTGAACTCAGAACCTCTAGAATTTATTAAATACTTTATATATTTAATTAAATATATTAATACTTTATAAGTCGTTAGAATATAAAATCGTTTTTACCTGTTACTAATCCGCAACTCCATTAATTAATGGCTTTTATTTTGAAATCAGTACCAAACCGATGGATTATGTACTTCATTTGTTCAGAATAGGTCCTAATCATGTGTGTGTTGACTTTCCATGAATCAAACGAGGGTGGAAGCAACTTTTTTGGGGGGAAAAGAGACTCAATGCCTAAAACAATGGTATTTAGCGGGCAAACTAAAATTAGCCTGCTAAAAATGACATTTTAAACCATACAAAAATTATAAATTTTCTTTGCTTTTTGGACATTGCAATATGTGTAGATCCCTAGTGGCAGCATTGGCGGATCTACTCATCGGTTAGTGGTGCAAGTGCCCCCTATCAAAGAAAAATGACAGTATTTTTACCCTACTAATTTATAGATGTACTCCTACTGACCAAAGAAAAATTAACATATGACAATTTGAATATTGGGCTGTCAAAAATTTTGTTTCTAATTGAAAACTGGAAAAAATTCACCATAATTAGTGCCGATGAGTGAATTGATTAACAATTTTTAATCAAAGAATCAAGTAACTTATGTGACCCATCAAATTAAATGATGACTAATAATACAAACTGAATACGTTAAAGAGTTTATGGGATGAGTCTTCCATATACCGAAGTTGCACGGTAATAAGTTGTCCAACATTAATTCGTTCCTTACATTCTCTCATCTATTAGTTACTAAAGTTACTACTTGATATCATCTTGTGTGTGTGTAGATTATTCTTGGCAATAACCAATAGCGACGGGCTAAATTCACACCCCTACAAGTTAAATCCACACTTCTAATGCATTAATGACTTGTATAATGAGCACTGATAACTTGTATTATTAATAATTAAAAGTTATATTAGGTGTGAATTTAAACTGTAGGGTTATGAAGTTAGTATCACCCTACTTGATATTAACTAGTACTGTTTATAGAACTACAAGAACTTCATTCTAATTGCACCCCAGGTGAAAATTTTTATTCACCATTGAGCCACAATAACACAAAGTACTTGATTCATTTTTAAATTGTGAGTCTTCATGGAAAAATATATTTGAGATATTTTTCAATCACATTTTTTATATCACATACATCACATTAGTAAAATATATTTTTTTCAACAAAAACTTGCGGTCCAAACAGAACCCTTGTTTCTTTCGTTTCGAACGTTATGACGTGACACGCCGACATAAGAAGATACCCTTTGGCTTTTAAGGTGCATTAATCGTTAGCGTTGCTCAGCAGCTGCCCGCGCAAACTTGGGGACGGATGGATCGCGCCGCCAGCTTTTCTTGTTTGGGTACAAGATCTTGTGCTTCAGTGCTTTCACAGTTAATTACTAGGATGCTAGCTGGGGAAGCTTTTATCTGAGCTTTAAAGACAAGTGGGACTTAAATAATCTTGAGAGTTTAGGGTGCAAATTATCTAAAATTGAGAGTTTGCTGTGCAAATTACCTAAAATTTAAATTTAGAGTGTAAAGTGAAAAACTAATATAGGTTCAAGGCTATAAAGTGAAATTAGTCCTGAGAGGAATATTCCTCACTCCCATTGTTAATACATTTTTTCAGCAGTCTGTTTTCATTAATCCTTATGTTTTTCCGGAAATTTCCCACGTTAATATGACGAAGGCCTGTTCGAGGTTGCGATGACTTATAAACAAATATTTCTGACACAAGTGGTTTAGAATTATTTTTAACAAAAGTATTTTTAAATTATTAGAAATTGGACTCGTCAAAATTACGAGAAATTAGTTGTCAAATATCCTAAAAATACTTTTAGTGCTTAAAAGCTTTTTTTTCCCCTTAATAAAAGCACCACATTCGCACGCCGCACTTAGGTGGGTGATGAGATATATACTTGGGGAAGACGGAAGAAGCCGAACCTGAATTATTCCATTCCCATCAGTCAACCAATCACCCCACAAACCGTTGACTGTTGCAGCCGACTCCATACTAATCCACAGCGAGTGACGAAAGCAGTGACGTTATTACCCGCACGAGGGCATTCTGCGTATACGTGGCAGCCAATGATTAGACCGTTGAATATGCCTTTGTCATGGCTGCGGTCAGCCGCCCATTGGACCGAACGACAACAGCTATCCTGCCCGGCTGCACTGCATATTTCACAACTGTTCTCCGCCCGGCCTCTCCTCGGTCCCATGTTGCCCGTGAGTGATTGTGACTTTTGTCTACTGAAAATTCTAGGATACAAATTTCTTCACATTTTTTTTGGAATACCTTTTTTCTTTTACCAATAAAAATTCTTAAAAGCATTAAAATTTTTGAGCTGGTTTAGATTGCAATTTTTTTAGAGTTTTTATAGAAAAATATACTGTAACAATTTAATATATGCGAGATAAAAATGTGAGTAAAAAATGTATTCACGATAAACATAAAAATTTTTCTATAAAAAATTTCAACCATGCCAAGTGCCCAAAACCAAGAAATGAGTGTTAAGAGTTGAAGATTAAGTGTCTAAGAGGGTTAACAAATAGTCTACATGATAAGTTGCTTACGTAGCAAGTGCTAATTGATTTTTGACAATACTGAATTCAACATTATAATAGAAACTTTTGCCAAATATGTCTTTCTGTTTTGAGAGAAAACTTAATGCTTATAAGCGGGAAAGGGAAGTAGAGACTTGAAAGTCAAATTAAAAATTTTGGAGTAGCCTAGTTAATGTCAATACAGCCGCCAAATATAATCACCTTTTATTATAATGTGTGTGCACTCTAAATACCAAATTTGTGTATCAATTTGTTGAGTACTGTTAAAAAAATTCTAAAATTTTAAGTTCGGATTAATCACAATAAATCACTGCAAAAGTTTGATGTAATTACACTATAATCATTCAATTTTGACAAAAATGCAGTTTATAACAACAAATATCGATGAATACGTACAATTATATGCATGTGAATGAAAAGTTAGAAATCACGTTCAACGTCAATACTAAAAATGTTACTGTTTCGCAATGACTCTAGCCGTATAAACAAAAAAGTTAGGCATTTGGTAGACCAAATTTATAATTCAAATGTACATACTTGCAGCCGTTCTTCTTCGTCTCCATTTCTTGAATCTAATCTATTTTCCCCAAAAGTTAACATTTGAAACCCAATCATTAAGAGTAATCGTAACACTAAATAGATATGCATTAATATCATAAACGAGTTTTCCAATCGGTAGCCACTCACCAAACACCTATTAATATATTTTAACTGTATTTAAACATGAACTCACATTTACTGTGCCTCCTTACATTTAATATGCGTTTGATAAAACTGAAATCTTAAAACTGAAGTCTGAAATTTGAAATCTGAAGTCTGAATTCATTAAATAATTGAATTGTTAAGTACTAGATTTAAAACATTTAAATGTATATCACATTAAGTGATAAGTGAAAAACTTATCACTTGTTTTTGGAAGCGAGTTTTGCCTAAAAGATTCAGTGCCACTTAATTAATTCAGATGTTTTATTTTTGGTTATCAAACGCATCTGAACGATTAAGATCTGAATCCATTAAATTTAAATCCTGAATTGGATTATCAAACGGGGCCATAGGTACTTTTCTAAATTAATTACATTTTTCAACAAGATTAACATTTGAGACATAGACAATAATAGTGTAAAAAATTAAAAATTATATATATATATATATATATATATATATATATATATATATACAGTGGTTAGATGGATGACATGTACCATTTTTGAAATTTAAATTTAAAATTCAAATTAATTATAATTAATCTAATAGTGTATACTGTGCAAAAAATTAATTCAAAAAGAGTTAATACGAGGATAAACTAGTACTATTCTGAGGAAAAACTTCATAAGTGGGCCCATAATGCATAACCTTTGTCTCCGTCTTCTTTAGATCCATTGGGGTGAGGTCAATTGTCCCACGTGCCCAAATAGCTGATTCATCCCCTCTGTTTTCCCTCTCTTGTATATATATCCAGACAAGTCTTCCCTGGGTCCCATGTTTCAGCATCCAGTTCAGGTGAAGTGGTCTTACTAAAAAAAGGTTTCAGGAGTCAGGAGGAGAAGAAATTCAGAAACAAGAAGCGCAGAGAGAGAGAGAGAGAGAGAGAGGAAATTCACAAATTATATCGAAAATCAGATATAATTCAAGAAAATGGAGTATTATAGAGGACAGAGAAGAACAATGGCTGGTGATGATCAACAGTTGAACTTACCAGCAGGATTCAGATTTCATCCGACGGACGAGGAGCTGGTCATGCATTACTTGTGCCGGAAATGCGCGGCGCAGCCGATCTCTGCCCCAATTATAGCTGAAATTGATCTTTACAAATTTGATCCTTGGGAGCTTCCAGGTAAATATTTCTGTGCGTTTCTCTTGGGTTGTTTAATTTCCTTTTTGCCCCAATTTCTTTCTCAATTCCTAGTTCGCTTGATTTTTTTATTTTACCAAAATTTGAATTTATCGGTATTCAACTTTTAATCGAATAAATCGGTTTTTTGAGTTTTTTAATTTAAGAGCAAATTAAATCTTGAACCCTTTACTTGAAAGTTCTTATGAACCAATGCGCTTTACCTCATTTTTTTTTTCTTTTGGGTGGTTTCGGTTCCGATACTTTAGTTAGATTTTCTTCTTATACTGAATTTACTGAATTGTTTGAAGTCTCGAGTTCAAATCCGAATCAAAGGCAAATGTACTGAAAATGATATTATGGAAATTGATTTTTTCAGAAATGGCTTTATACGGTGAAAAAGAGTGGTACTTTTTCTCTCCAAGAGACCGGAAGTATCCGAACGGTTCACGGCCGAACCGGGCGGCAGGGACCGGGTACTGGAAAGCCACCGGAGCCGATAAACCGATCGGGAAGCCAAAGGCTCAAGGAATAAAGAAGGCGTTGGTGTTCTATGCCGGAAAAGCTCCGAAAGGCATCAAAACCAACTGGATAATGCACGAGTATCGTCTGGCTAACGTTGACAGGTCCGCCGGCAAGAGGAAAAATTTGAGGGTATGTGCTCTTTTTCCCTTTTACCCTTGTTTCCTTGCATTGAGTTGGCATTAATATAGGATGGGTAAAATGGTCCATTCAGTAGTTTCAACAGTAGTATTTTGAACGTCGGAACAAAGTTTTTTTTTTTTTTTTCAACTCTGGGTGGTAAAATGGAGTAACATTAAGAGGGTAAACACTAATTCTGATTTGTTTTATTTTATTTTTCTTTTTTTCTTTTTGGATGTTGTGGGGATTAACAAATAATTTTCTTAATTCACCCCCTTTTTTTTATTTTTCTTTTGGGGGGGATTTGGGTTTTTTGATATTCTGATTTCAACTTTTCAAACTTTGACTATTCTTCCGTAGTCTAACATGGTTAGGTCAAGAAATCTGATTTTTTTGATTCTACTATTGCAGCTTGATGATTGGGTATTGTGCCGTATATACAACAAAAAGGGTACTCTTGAAAAGTATTACAATGTGGATCAAAAGGCAGTGAGTTCCCAAGAAGAAATGGAAGAGCAAAAGCCAAAAAATCTGATGAACTTTGGACAAAATGGGATTGTAACAACAGATGCAAAGGAAATGCTGCAACAGCAGCAAAACACAATGGCACAGCAGATGATGAATGACTACTTGCATTTTGAGACTTCTGAGTCTGTACCGAGGTTGCACACAGATTCAAGTGGATCTGAGCAAATTCTATCGCCTGAAGTTTTATCGCCCGAATTCGCCTATGAAAAGGAAGTCCAAAGTGCCCCTAAATGGAGTGATTTGGAGAGGGCTCTTGATTTTCAGTTCAATATGGATGGCTTTCAAAGTGATCCTTTTGCTTCTAGTCAAATGCTGTACAATGATCAGTACAATCCTTACCAGGATATGTTCTCGTACATGCAGAAGCCCTTCTAATGGCCTCATCAGAGCTTGATCAAGACATGAGCTATGTAAATCATTCAATTTGTTGGTTCCTTAGTAGCTCTATGAGTCCTTTTCTCTTTTTGTTAATCCAAGAAGAGATGGGAGGATTAGGGAGGCAACTGTCAAAAGCCAAAACAAAAAGAGAGAGAGAGAGAGGGATGAGGAAGAATAGGATAGGCAATTCTTTTGTCACTGTATATTTGCATGTGAACCAAGGAAACCTTGGTTCAGTGGCTAAGGTCGAGATCCTAGAAATTAGAGGCCCTGGTTTAAGGCCCTTACCATTTCTCAAGTCCTATCATTCCCTTGCTTGAGAGGGAAAAAAAAAGCATGTGACATTTAGTACTAAATTTCATAGGGCCTGATGTCTTAGGTAGGGTTGTACTCAGATTACAACTTGATCAATCACCTACATTTATTTATCTGAAGTAATATATAAATATTTGTTGATTTAGTTTGTCCTAAATTTTGTTTTTCGAATTTAGAGATTTTATATGCCATAACTTGTATCTGCCAGTATATGTTCACAAACTGGTATTTCAGAGAACAAATTTTGGTTTCAAAAGTAAGCAGCGACCAATACCAATGAAAAAATGCGAGAGAGGGGGAAGGAGGGGCGAGCACACAATGTTGACATCCAGTTCAAATTATTTAAGTAGGATGCCTTAGGTTCGTGGAGTTTTAATTTTAGAATGCTGCGATCATAATGTGTAACTACAGTGTAAGGTTGATAATTTCTGACATGACACAGCAACGCCACATGAATGCACTTTAATATTTACAAGTTCAACACAATCTAAATTATGTAGATCATTGTTGGGTCAGTTTGTTTATAACACAAACATAAATAAGTTTCGATCAACCCATAAGTTGACACGTTAAGTCGATAGCAATTGAACATTAGTAAATAGTTTTGTTTTCTTGTTATTCCTCAAAAAATTAAAGATAGAGAAAAGAAACAGAGGCTCGCAAGAAGGATGGTTGCATAAAATTTCAATTAGAAATTTTGAAAACTCAAACGCTTTATGTCTTATTATTAGTGGCAAACTGGCGGTAGTAGACTTTGTTCATATTAAAAACTCTAAACTTTGAAACTTATTTTATACTTAGAAGATTTCATTATGTTTTAAGTTTTTAAACACTTTAAGACTTTTAAGTTTTGTGTTTCATTATATTTCACTTTCGAATTTTGGTTTCGTTGAAAACTAATATTGAAGTTTTGGACTTTATTTTGTACTTTGAATGTTGGAGACTTTATTATGCATTTTGTTGTTGACAGATTTTCAATAGCAAGAATAAATAAGTTGTGTGAAAAATGTGTGTTTAAGGGGTTTCCATGATGATTATAATGTGTAAAATATTTAATGGGTTTAAATGGGTGGAGTTGGATTAATGTGTTAACGATTGGATTATAAGATAACATGGGCTCAATAACCACACCACATGTACATGGCATGACATGACCTATTGCTACTCCTTGAGAAAAAATTGAAAAAATCAATAGTGGAGGAGTGGAGTTTAAGAAATGGGGAAAAGAAGCGGAGATTTAAATCCAAAACCTCTAATTTTAAGATTTCAAACTCAGGCCATCGATAACCCAATTCAACATTTTAATTTAGTGGATTTTAATATATTGGAATGCATTTGATAACAAAAAATAAAACATCTAAGTTAATTAAGCAGTACTAAATTTTTCAAGCAAAACTTGCTTCCAAAAATAACTAACTTATCACTTAATGTGATGTATACTCAAACCCATCAGATTTAGGATCCATTTGATAAATCTGAAATCTAAATTCTGCATTCTGAAAATCAAATGTTGAAAGTATTAAGTCACTAAATTGATTAATTTATGTCTGTTTGATAACTAACTGAATTATAATATTGAATTGAAATATCACACAAATATTATGTTTCTATCTTTAAAAAAACATGGTTTTATTTATATATTTGGATAAAAAAATGTATGTGTGTGTGAGAGAAAATAATAAAATAATTTAAAGGCAGTGTTCATGTGTGCATTTATGCGTAAGAGAGTGTGTATGCATGCATGTGTGTCTTTGTGTATCGAATATAAAGAAAATAAACGTATACTATGTACGAAAATAGTATTAAAGTGTCTTATATGTGTAAAAAAATAATATTTGTAATCAATTGTGAAGACTCACAATTTGTTTGATAACATAAAAAAAAGTGCTGAATCTAAGCCTTTTTAGACATTTAGAAGTTTTGATTGTTTGACAACTAAAAATTCATCTGCTGAATTTGTTAAGTGGTGCTAAACTTCTGTGTATTTTTTTCAGTACAAGAATCCTAACTAAATGATTAATGCTAATTAGAATTAAGAGATTTACTTTAACTATCATATCTTATCTGCCAAATCTACCTTCATTTGTTAACTATGTTAAAACTCCTTATCTAATTAAACAACTTATTCTTTATTTAATTAAACAATTGAACAACCTAATTTTGTTTAATCTAATTAAACAACCTAACAACCTGATATTCTCCGTCAATTATTCATGCATAACATATGCAAAGAAATTACAAACAACCATTTTTGACATTCTTAGGTCAAATTTAAATGTTAGATGGATTATTAGATTTTAATATTTCTTTTGATGTTTTCCATAATACATGTAATTTTTTATGTTAATTTGATTTAAAAAAATTATTCTCATCTTTACATCCAACAATTTTAAACCAATTAAATTATAGGTTCTATTTCTTTTTGGATGAAAAATAGAAGGGTAAAATTGTACAATTTAGCTTATTAAGCGTTCAGTTGTAAATATTTATCTAATAGTATAGATGGGTTCAACACTAAGATTTAGACATTCATATATATCTTTTTAATGCCTAAAATTCAGCAAATTAATTATTTCAGTATTCAGAATTCAGAATTCAGAATTCAGGTTTCAGAATTCAGATTCAGTTCTATCAAACGGACCCTCAATGAAAATTTTTCAGTCAAATTTTGTACATAAATTAAGCAGTGCTAAATACATTAAGTGGTAAGGCATTTCTATTATCAAACGTGCTAAATTCAAAAAGTTCTAAATGAATTAATTTTTAGTATTAAGTAAAGTTATCAAACAGGCTCGTACTACTTAATAATTCAATTACTCAATGGATTCAAATGTCAGATGTCAGATTTCAGGTTTTAGTTTTCAAACTTCAGTTTTATCAAAAAAAACGAACCCTTCACATTAAATGTTAAGTGAATAGTTTGTCACTTATTTTTGGAAGCAAGTTTTGCCTAGAAAATTTAGTGCCACTTAATTAATTTAGATGTTCTATTTTTGATTATCAAATGCGTCTGAATGTGTTAAAATCTAAATCCATTAAATTTAAGTGTTGAATTGAGTTATCAAACGGGACATTTGTCATTAGATTAAAATCTCATCGTTGACCTATTGCCACTCCTATTTGTCTGAAACCCACGAGATTTTCTTTACATAATTAGACAATTGAGGGTTAATAATTACTTGTTTGTTGGGCTGATGGAGAAGTTATATTAGCTATTTTGGTAACCCGGAAAATAAATAAATATATTGTGGATTAAACTCCATTTGATAAAATTTAATTTGAAAAATAAGTGCTAATTTTAAGTTGTTGAATTATTAAATTTATCTCTATTTGATAACAAACTTAATTTAAGCACTTAAATGAAACATCACACTATATGATAATTTTATGTGATTGTGAGGAAAAAGTCTTTGTACGTGTGATAAATTCAGCAACGTTGGCGGTAAGCCATGTGTGATTATCAAGCATGTTAAATCCAAAGGATAAGCAGAAGTAATCAAATAGGGACGAAGCCCAAATAAATTAGGGTAAACTAGATCATGAAGACAGCCCGAACAATTTGAGTTGGGCTTAAGGTTTCGTTGCTTGAGGTAGCCAACATCAGCCCCTTCTCGTGATTTCTAGAGAAACCCAACTTCAAGAAAGAGAATAGGGCTGATCAGGTAGAAAGAAAGAGGAAGCAGACAACTGCGAGGAGGAAGGTGAAATTCCTTGTCTTGTCATATATATGAAAACTTGGAAAAAATAAAACTAGTTCGGGTGGCAATTTTTTTAGTTTGTTGAAAAAGATAATAAAAAGAAAATCAATTGAGAATTTTCCTATGTCCATATTTGTATGGATACAATATTAGGCTATAATAAGTTGCAAAGAAATTGGATTCCAGCTAAAAAAGTTATAATTATTCAAAAATTAGAAGAAGAATAACTAATTGCATGATTTGAATGAATTAGTATGAGTAACATGCTAGAAAATATGAAGGATTGAAAAATGACAATTATCAAAATTTTAGAAGTATATATAAATAATCAAAGCCAAATAATGAGAGTAGACTATGTGATTGGAGAGATAAAAAAGGATAGCTATGAGCTAATTGATAAAAAATGGCACAAAATAGTGTACATTTGGATAAAGTAAGGTTGAATCATCAGGAATTAGAGGTTCTCAACTCTAATCCTCCTGTCCCTTCCCCACTTCTTAAATTTTAGTATTTCTCTACTAAAAAAGAAAAATGTATAAAAATTAATTTATTAAATGAAATTTACTATAAATAATTAAAATTTAAAAGAAGATGAGAGTAACCAATTCATCAACTTATCAAAATGGGAACTAAATAGCGAATTAATGTCGATATGGCATATGATTTTGAATCTGTCCAAAAATATAACATGCTTAAAAATTGAACTATTACAAAAATGAAGCACTTAAAACCCGCCCAAATTAAATATTAAACACAGTAACTACGGAAATGAAGGAAAAATGCTGTTGGAAAAAAAATATGGAATTGATTCTTGTTAACAAAAAAAAAAAATGCGTAAAGAAACCATATAAATTGTAAAATGTGTGCACATGGCAAAAATATAGGGCATCCACTGGACAAATTGTGAGAACAACTATAGCAGGTTACTATATAGAGAACTAATCAGTTAGAAAGCGGGACTGATTCTTGTTAACAAAAACTTGGTGGAAAAAGATGGGAAAATAATAGGTGAAGGAAGATGGGATTGATTCTCTTCACAAAAATAAACACTTAAAAAGCAAATTATTACCAAAATTAAAATACTTAAATCCTGCCCAAGTTAAATATTAAACATAATCAGTATGGAAATTAAGAAAAAGAAGTTGGTGCCAAAAAAAAAAAGACAAAAAATTGATTCTTGTAACAAAAATAAGCACTTAAAATTTAAATAATAACAAAAATTAAATCAATTGAAACATTCCCAGAATAAATATTAAACACAAAATTACAAAAAATAAGAAAAACAAATGGACAAAAAGAAGAAGGGATTGATTCTTATTAAAAAAAATAAAATCTCTAAAGTTGACTGAATAAATTGTGAAATATGTAAACGTGGCAAAAAAAGGGCTTCTACTTGGCAGGATATCAAAGTAGCCAAGACAATAACTTTCCATATAGAGAACTAACTAGTGAATTATTTTTTGTGTGTGTGTATATGTATGTGTGTGTGCGTGCACGCACGCGTGCGTGTGTATATATGTGTATGTATGATAGATCAATTGAAATTTATCAAAAATGTATTGAATTTTAGAAAGAACAAAAATTATTTAAATTTTAGCAAATATATAAAACATAATAAGTTGGAAATTGATATACAGAAGTTGGTGCAAAAAAAAAAAAAAGAAAATGGCTCTTGATATTAAAAAAACACTTAAAATTTGAATTGTTACAAAAAATAAATCAATTAAAACTTGTCGCGATTAAATATTAAACATAGTAATTATGGAAATTGAGGAAAAATAGTTCAAAAGAAGAAGAAGAAGAAGAAGAGGGGATTGATTCTTGTTAACAAAAATAAAACATCTATTGACCAAATACGTTGTGAAATATGTAAATTGTGGCTAAAAATATAGGACTTCAATTGGCAAAACTTGAGAATTTCCAAGACAATAACTTACCATATAGAGAACTAGATGGCAGATTACTAAATGATATGCATTATATGATGTGATAGATTCATTGGAATTTATCAAAAAGTATTGAATTTTAGAAAGAGTAAAAATTTGTTTAAATTTCACTAATATATAATCAAACCAAAAAATAATGGTAGAAAAAAATTAAAAAATTATGAGGTGATTGACAAAAAAAAAAAAGGTTAGAAGTAAGAAATCAAAAGATTGATTGAAAGTTGCGATAATCAAAGAAGTGAGAAAAAAGGAAAAGAGGATAAGTGGGTGAAAAAAAAAGAGATAGAATTGATTGTTACAAAAAATAAAATATTTAAAAGTTTTGAAAGTTGCTATAGCTAAGAGAATAAAAAGAAAAAGAGAATAGATGGTTAAAAAAATAAAGATAAATTGACCGTTACTAAAAATAAAATACTTAGAAGCTACTCAAATTAAAAAAAAAATCAAAATTGGCCACATGTTGAAAAGATAACATTCCATTTGAGAGAAGGTTAGAGTAGTTAACTCCATGACTTACCAAAACGGGAGCTGTTTATTATGTTTATATACTATATACAATATATGTTTTGCGGTGATCAAATTATGAATTTTAGTCCATGCCTCCATGGTTCACAAGCATTAGTCCCTCAAAATTGATGGAGAAAACTCAAATGATTGTTTTGGTGGATAAAATGTTGTCTTGCTCTGACGCCCGTACATAAGATCACAAATTATTCTAGCTTGCAAGCATTGACTGAAAACACCAGTCTTGAGCCTTTGACTGCAATTTGTTAGATCCTCCAAAATTTCTTGTTCATGAAGAGTAAAAAAGGACAGCTTCCTAGGGGTATAATGAGTCTAATCAAGTCAACACCTTAGGGGTGAGCGATATTGTCAGAGCAATAATGTCTCTATTAGAGCAGTTTTTTTTCAAATGTGAGATTTACCCTTAATCACTCAACTCCAAGCATTAATTACTCCCCTTCTTCTCTCTCCAGTTGTAGTTTTTTCCTACTCACTTACTCACATTGCTTTCTCCCTCTCTCTCTCTCTCTCTCTCTCTCTCTCATTTGTTTGATTATTTTAATGAGTTGTTTAAATGAGTTTTTTTATCGAGTTTGAATGTTGTCAAATATACAATGTTGTTCAAGTTTGGTTTAATTAATTGGCAAGCCAAACTTGAATCAGCTCTTACCAAACCGAGGTCAATTTGAGTATGTAATAATTTAATTCATCTTTCAACTTTACTATTTTCTTGTCTAAATGGCCTTCCAAGATCCAAATATGGAAATCTGCATCTGTTAGGGAAGATTCCTCTCTACAATTTCCACTAATCAGGTAATAGTTGTAGCCCTATAATGTACTTTTCTTTCATCCCCTGAAGTGGTTAAAAAGTCCTTCAGGAGCTAATAATAAAATTTTTGCTAGTAGGCCTTATCTTCAAGTTTCTTGGTACGAAAATAATTAGTATACTGAAGAAAACAAGATGGAGAAGAGAACAAAAAAGGAAATGGTTGAAAGACAAAGATCCTTCGATCGTTCCTAGTTAGTAGCCATGTCAAATTACATACCAATTCATGTACTAGATGTCGTGACAAAAGAGTTTTTTTAAAAACACTATTGTAGTATTTGATATGTGAAATATGATTACTATAAATGTTTTTGAAATGTTTTTGAGAGTATTTTGGATTATATTTTGGAGGTTTTTTAAAATTAAAAATTTATTTGGGGTATTTTTTAAAAATTAAACCACCTTCCTCCTCTTCCTTCTCCTCTCTCCCTCTCTCCCCCTCCTCCTCCTCCTCCTCCTCCTCTCTATCTCTCTCCTCCCTCTCTCTCTTTCTCCCTCTCCCCCTCCTCCACTCCCCTCCTCTCCTTGCAACCCCCTCCCTCTCCCCTTTAGTCGTGACTGTCGGATCCTGTCACCAGTCATTATTAAAAGGGAGGGGGAGGGCGACATGGGGAGGGGAGGGGATGGAAAAATGGGGGAGAGGGAGAAAGAGGGGGAGGGAGAAGAGAGAGAAGAGAGGAGAGGGAAAGAGGGAGGGAGAGAGAGGGAGAGAGAGGGAGGAAGGAGGAGGTGGGGTTGGCGGTAAATGGTGATGGTGGTGGTGGTGGGGAGTGGGTGAAAGAAGAAGGGATATTTTTCTTTTATTTGTTTGTGTATGTGTGAGTTGTTTGTGAAATATTTATTTGGATTTGTGTTTTTGGAGTTGTTTTTAGTTAGTATATTATTGTAGCATTTAAGATAGGGATAATTTCAGAAACCTCCCTTGAGGTTTCTCATAATATCACTGAGCTCTCCTAATGTTTTTTAAAATCTCACTTATCTCTCTTGAATTGACATTTCTTGTAACATTATAATCCCTGTGAAAGAAATGCAATAAAGACAAAAATTTTGTTCCAATATTAACCTTGTATTATCCTACTTTTGAAGTTTACAGCAACAATAAAAAAATAAATAAAGACTAAATTTTTATAAGGTGTAAATTTCTTGACTTAAACTATTTATTTTAGTTGTATTGAAAAAAGAAAAAGTTACACCTTGAAAAAATTACTCCATGAAAAATTTATACGTATAAAGAGATTATTTTAGTTATCAATACAACTTAAACTACCTCATGTATTAAAAAATATTTTCCAAAAAAATTTTGAATTTTTTAATTATAACAGTCCATGTAATTTTTTAAGATGTTTGTTAGTTACTAAAATCCTCCTAAATGGTTGATTTTGATTAGATTTAATTTATCCGTGTCCTTTGTTATCTTAACATAACCTTGATATAAATAAATATGGACTATTATTAGATAGCAATTTTTTTTAATATACATTTTTGGGTTTGAAAATTTTATTTTTGGTTTGATTTTTTAGTTAAATAATTATCAAGATCAAGGGTAATGTTGTCAATTTGTGACTTTTGATATGAATATTTAATTTTGTCAAGTTGACAAGGGAGGTAAGTGAGATTTTAAAATCTGGAGAGCTAAGTGATATTATGAAACCTCGGGGAGGTTTCTGAAATTATCCCTTTAAGATATGAGAAGTTTTTCAAAATAGGCCAAAACCTCCCAATCCAAACAGGCCAAAAACAGTATTTAACTTTTGACACAAGTGACAAGAAGCAGCAGTCTTTCTAAGTTCTCAAATGAGTGCCCACCCTTTTACAACGTTATAGATTGTAATTGCTTAATGGAAGATGATTATTCGATGTAGGATAGACCTTGACAGATGAGGTACGGAGAAGCAATATAAAACATTTTAAGAAATACATAACCATTTGCTTAATCGATAGGTTGGAACAGCCATCAGATGCTTCGCCCTGGTCACCACAACTACAAGGCCAAATTCCTCAGTCATGTCCAACTCTGAAGGCAGCATTCCAGTCGGAAGTTCCCAGGTGAAACAATGGACTAATTGTGCCACTAGAAGACGAACTACAGTAAGCCCCAATTGCATTCAAGGGCAACCTCGTCTACCTGAGCCAAAGGGAAGAAGTTGGAAATCATGTCCTCTTATATCTATATTATCAGGATCAGACCATGCATCTGGATCTCTCCCGATTGCCCAAACGTTGATAATCACTCGAGAGTCTTTCCGTATATGGAAATCATCAACAGTGCAATCTTCAATGGCTGCATGAGGGATTAGTAATGGTGCCACAGGATGAAACCGTAGTGCTTCCTTTACAACCATGTCCAGGCAGCTTAGGTTGTCCAAGTCCGATTCCTCAACCATCCTGCCGAGGCCTACTTTTTCGTCCAACTCTTGCTGGACTTTCTTCATTACTCGGGGGTTTTTCAGTAGTTCCGTTATTATCTATTCAACAACTGTAGCTGAAGTGTCCATTGATCCTGCAAGCATGTCCTGAAAGGAAGATGGCTTTGTGTCCAATTCTTTCATGAGATTAATTAATGTTGAGGAAAATCACTAGCAAATAAGTACTCTGTACTGGTGGACTAAAATGGAACACTAAGAATTAATTAACTTGACACTATATGAATTAATTAACTTGAAACAATGATCATGATTATAGAGAAATTGATTTAGAATTCAATCAGGCCTGAATACAAACACGCCTGATTCCCAAACAAAAAATCCTACTTTAAATTGAAACCGTTACTAAGGAGAAAGTTTTGAAAAGATGCATATGAGTAAATATAAGATGGAGGAAATATAAGAAGCATGTAATGATCACCAGAAACCCGTTAAAATGTCGTATGATATATACGCAGTAAGACTGACTTTTTAAGAAAGTAAAAATTAGATTGAAGCAGACTTCAGAAAAAATTGACAAGAGAATTGTAAACTAGGTTGATTCTGAACTTAAATCATGACTTACCATGGCTTTGACGTGGGGGCGATCAAATTGGAATTCAGTTTCTCCAGATTTCATGAGGACCAACATGGTATAGACAAAGTCATCTGCTTGCCTAGTTTGGTTTGCGTATTTTTCATGCTCATCAATAATCTTCTCAAAGAATTCATCAAAAACTTTGCCAACAACCTTCATTCTCCTGGTCAAGCCTTGAAGGTCGAGTAGTCCAATATAAGGATAGTAATCTCCAAGGTTAGGTGTTGCAGATAATTGCATCCCCTCTTTAATCACAGCTTTGAAGCCCCTCTCATCAAATCCCTTCTCAGCATACTTCTTCCCAAGGACCATCAAGCAACTCATGTTTGCATTCAGAGCGGCAATTTCAGAACTAATGTCAACAACATCACGATTAAGAGCCGCCTGTTTGAGTGATTCTAAAAACATTTCAAGCTCTTGCATTCTCATAGACTGAAATGAATTGATCTTAAGGTTACTAAGCAAATTTAAGGTTCATAATTTATGCATGTTGCGCCAATATGGACCATAACGTCCAAAGGAAAGGTTTCTTTGCCCAAACTCATATATTTAGCAGCCTCATGATGTGGTCTACTAGCAAAAACAACATCATATGTTTTGAGGAATTGCTTAGCTGCATGAGGAGATGAAACAATGATGTTTGATACAAATCCAAAACGTAAATGCATGATAGGGCCATGTTGCTTAGACAACTTATGCAAATCATGGTGAGAATTTTCCCCCAAAAAATGAAGCTGTCCTAGAATAGGAGACCTCTTGGACGATGGGGCAATTTTTTGTTTTTGTTCTTTCTCAACAATGAATTGATGAGAAGAACAATTGCAAGTAGTATGAAAGTTGTCCAGATAAAGGCTGAAGAAATTTTGATTTGGCTGAAAATTCTTTCTCCAAGTTTGAGTCTTAAGGTAAGTTTCAGCTTGAATTTATGCATATGCTGAGAGAACTGATGACAAGCACTAAAACGCTATGCTCAACTTAGTTACTATCAATTGGTGACTGTTGCCGGCATTAGACTGTGGACAATTGGAAGTTAAAAAAAAAAAAGGACAATTGGAGGTTGTTAGGTCTGGTCCCAGGAAATTGACAAAAGGGTTCTTGGCAACCCAACAAAGACAAATAACAAAGCAAAGTAAATAAAAGCAGAGACATGGATTTCATTGGTTCAAATTGACCTACGTCCCAGGGCGGAGGAGAAGCAAATTTACTATGAAGAAGAGAGTACAAAAGTCTTAGGAAAGTGTTCCTAAGCCCAAAACCACCCAATACTAAAACACAAGAAAACTCCAAAATATTTTACTACAAAAGTGGGCTTAATAATTATAAGGCCCAAATAGCCTACTAAGCTCTCTTGGTTTGGTGTGTCAATCTCACCAAAAAGCCCTCTTTATTTATAGACAATAGAGGAAAAGATTTTCCAATACAATAACCGATGTGGGACAAAGCCACACATAACAGAGGTTTGGAAGAGTACAATCTGAAAATGTCGACTAATAGTGGCTATTAACAAGGCTTTATATTTTAATTACAAAATCTAGCAAGCTTCATGTCTTGGAACAGGACACAATTTCATTTTCAATTTGTACTTTTGGTACTTCCAAAAGCTTTTAGTTTGGTGTGATTCTTTTCGATATTTCAATTTTGGAGTATTTAGCTTCTGTTGACATACATAAAACGGTTTGGAAGACAAGTAGGACCAAATAGTAAGATGTAGAGATTAAATGTATGAAACCAAATATGCTAAAATTGAAATTATAGAAGAACCAAGTAATAAGAGCTCAAGACTGAAGAAACTTAAGATGTTTAAAAGACCGTAAAATCGTTATAATTATGAGTACTTTGCAAAACTGGATTAGATTTGATAGGATCATATTTCATCCTTTTCATCTTGGAAAAAAAAAAATAAATATTAAAAATGGTTTTCTTTTTCTTTTTCCCATGCTCCAAATCACATAAGGAATCTCTTGGTCTAAAGTAATTGCATGTCATATTTTCCATTTTTCAAATGAAGCAATATTTTTACTATATTATCTATGGAACAATTTCCGTTTTTAATCAAACTTAAGTAGAATAATTGGAGCGTCAAATCTGATGTCTGGATTCACCGACTCAGCAGCCATGCCCTACATGGAAATTGGTGCCTATTGACTTTGCATTGATGAATGCTGAATGCACAAAAGTATAACAACAGGACTCATTTTGACCATTGTTTTTTTTTTTTTTGGTAAAAATTTTGACCATTGGCAAAACCAGCAACTTTCACTCATTTTCACCATTGACTCAGGACACAGGTGATGGAGACTTCAATGTTTATCATTCTCGAAACAGAAAACAAGTTTTAGATATTTCCAAATATTCATTACTCAAAACTTAAAATTCATTCATCTGATGGAGAATTTGAAAAAGGAAAAGAGAAAACAACTATTTTTTTTGGGATAAAAATCATGATATCATTCATGAGATCTGCAGTAATGGCAAAAAATATATCATCAAACATATTATAGAAATAACAAATTTGAAGGATCTAAAGATCTACAGATATATCAGATATGAGAAATTACAATTACAATTATAATTTCCAATGTAATCCAAATGATACCAATCTCTTTAACCCAATGAACATCTGTACATGTCCTTTTTTTTTTTTTTTGTTGTTTAGATCTACTGTTAACTACTTCAAGCCCTTATATGAAGTTGAGATCTGACAAAATAGACTCCACAATTTCAAATCTGACAAATAGATCTAAAAAAATTGAGATTAGACAAAGAAAAATAGAAAGAAATCATAAAACTAAGAAAAAACTGTCACTCGAAATCTAGAAGAGAAGAAACTTTCACTAGAAAAGCTTTAGGAGAAAAGAAATCTCTTATTAGGAAATACTATTAGAAAACAATACTTTGACTAGAAATTCCAAGAGAGATTATATTACTTACGAACATAAAAAGAAATTATCAGGAGACCTATGGAGCAAGTTGTTATTTCGTTTAAGAAGAGTGGTGGAAGTTAGAGTGAAGAAAGAGAATTTTGAGTGAGAGTTACTAAGGATTAATGATTTTTTAACTTTTCCAAATAAAACAACTCTGAAACTTGAAAAGTCATTGATTGTTAACCAAATCCACATATTCCTACCAATTAGCTTATTCTTAAAAAGGTATTCATCATAATTAATTGGTTGATGATTTCCTTCTTTTTTCCATATACAAAACAGAATCTACAATTGGCTGATAAGCCATGATTCTATGGAAGTCGGGTGGAATAATCAATGTATTATCATAACTAGCAGGGGCTGTCCTTACCCTTAAGTTTTAGAAAATTATGTTTTCCTTTCTAAAAAATTGAAAATCTTAAAAGTGTTCCTTTCAAGTTTAAATTTTTGCTCCTGTAACAATTTGAAACGTTTATGTTATACACCTAAATTTACATATGTTAAAATCCAAACATTTATGTTATACACTGAAATTTACTTATGTTAAAATCCACTCTGTTAAAATGGATTTTCTAGTTATATATATATATATATATATATTATGCTTCTAATAAAAAGACCTAAATCTACATACATATTGCAAAGCATGAATATCTCTTGAGACTCTAAATATGTGATTTATCCAAATTTCAATAGCTTAAACAAGTAGCTTTTGCAATGGTCGAAAGAGGGGGGAAAAAACCATTGCCCTGTGAAACCCGTCTTGTTTCGTTTTAAAAGTTGGGATCCAACCTGCATTTTATAACGGGAGTAGCGGAGGCTCGCCTACCTACAAATAAGCAGGATATATTAGAGTTAGAGGTTTGAATACTTGTGATCCGATGCTTCGGACGAAACCAACTCCCAATGTAGCAAGCTATTAAGCTAGATCAAGTACCACATCATCAAAGTCAATAGTATCGTACTTTTCATAAACCCAACGTCAGAATACGGGAGCGGGTGAGTCAAAGCTGAGAAGAGGATCATCATTTCTATATCTCATTCGAAACCGTACATGAGACTTCTAACGGGGGAGTTGGCTATAATTGAGGCACATTTTTGGGATATCTGACCCGTCTCAAATATATATTTTGTAATTTTTTCATTCTTAAATATACATACACAAGATATCATTTTTTTTAGAGATAATTAAGTAATTTCATTGAGCAAAGTACGACCTAATTTTGAGAGGTTATAATTTGTTGGGTAAATTCCATTTTGACCCCTCAAACTATGCACTTTATCCCACTTCAATCCCTAAACTTCAAAATGGGACACCCGAAACTATAAAATCTGTTCCAATTAAATACAATCGCTGGACAATCCACAAACCGTAGTTTTCTTGGAGAGTGAAAACACCACGCTAGATGAGATTGAGTTTCGGATTCAACTAAAAATGAGGGCATAAATGTAATTTTATCCTAAAATCAACATAAAAAATAGAAAATCGCCTCCTTATCTTCAACCTCACTGCCTCTTATGATCAAGGGCCATCCCATTTGATAAAGAACTCAATATCCTCAAAATACTTAACTCTATGCACATCACCAAAGGGAGTAAACAAGTAATCTCCCCTATAACCAAATCATACTTTGTCCCTTTAGTCAAGTTCGCTCAAGATCCTTTTGTTCTCCCCAATCACCACCAAATCATGACCAATGTGTGATGATGCTGGCTCCATTGTTCCGCCTTAAATCAACTACACCGATGTTTTCATTGAGACCTCCGCATTATATCCACCGGAGTAAAATCCCCTCCTTTCATCCTTCACCAATAAGCACAAGTTACATGGAAAATCTATCTTCTCCTTTGATTTTCCAATTCTACATCCTAAGACGAATCTCCGTAAATGTTTCACTCTGATGGCCAAGGTTTCAACCCGCATGCAAGGTGGAGATTTGAATGGAGTATCTAGAGAAATTTCAAGGATCTTTTGCAGCTCGGCTTCATCGACATATCGAGACTGCAAGTTAAGGACATTTGCGCTATTGATTGATTGGGCATTGAGGGCTTCTTCCGTGGTGACACAAATTGCAGCTTAGACATCGAAATTTATTTTAAGATGCCTACCGACACTAGCACTACAAGCAAGCCACAAGTGTTTCGACTAAGGTTCGGTTAGTCGAGAAGTTATCGACGCAATGCGCAGATCTCTTCACCAACGAGTAGTATTTGTTGGTGCCCAGTGCCTCCGGTGATGATTTTGAGCCATCTCAGTGATGGGCTCTTGAGCCATGATGGCGGCAAGAGAAGTTGGTTGGATGATAACAGGAGAGGCAGAGTATTGGAGAGGATTTGGATTTGGCTTAAAATGATAGAAGTTAATTAATGAGTAAATTAATTAGTAACAACATACAAGATGCATTCAAATTTAATATCATATAAACTTCTAAATTAATTCATAATTAATAACAACGGATGCTACACTTCTATTTTTTATATGTTTTTATGAATTTCCGTCCTTAGCCTTAGTCAATGACACGTGTTTTCACACTCCAAGAAAACTGACGATTTTGTAAATTCTGTGAGCAAAAGAATAGGAAGGAGTGAAGGTTTTTTGCTCAGTGATTGAAAATTGTGAAGACTTAAAAATTGTGAATGCCGGTGTCTCAGAGTCGATTTACTGCTTTTGAGAATCCCCATTCACAGCCTCAATGCTCCTCACACTCAGCTTTTCTTTTGAAATTCGATGGTTTCCCATGTAATTTCCAGCAATTGTCCTTTGTGTGCAATGGCTTTTTACAGTGTTCACACCAGGGCTTCCTTGATTTATCTCCATCTAGATCTGTCCCCTTAGAAACCAATGTCGAACTCTTGGCTTCAGGCTCTACCTTGGACTCAACCTTCTTCTCCAAGAAACTTCAGAAAATACCTCATGAATGGAGGGAAGAGGCTTCCTACCCAAAATACGACCTCGGACTTCATCAAGTTCTTGATTCAGTCCTACAAGGAAGACATAGACTCTATCATTCTCCTCCCTTTTTTTATATCAAACACTATCAGTAGAGCAGTCCCATTCATCCTCATAACAAAGATCTTATTCCTGCCATAAGGTTACCATCTGATTGTAATAGGTTGTAACATCTCTATCTCCCTAACTTAATTTCCACAACTTTGTCTTGAGATTGAAAATCTGAGATGAATTTTTGACATCAGAATACATATCCCGGACAGCATCCCACACATCTTTGACTGTAGGCAAAAATAAATGTGGTTTTCCTATCGCTAGTTCCGTAGAGTTTATCAACTAAGCGATAACAAGAGAATTCTCTGATTGCCATCTCTTCAAATTGGGATCTCCAGTGGCTGGTCGGTGTACTTCTCCAGTAAGGTGGCCAAGTTTACCCCTGCCATCGATAGCAGGTTTTATAGATTGGGTCCATTCTAGATAATTGGAACCGTTTAATTTATGAATGGTTATCTGTGGAGGAGAAGGAGAGTTCAAAGCAAAGGAATTTGGAGTTTGGATAACTTCTAAAGACGAGAATGAGTCTTCTCTTGTGTGAACAGTAGACTCCTTGGATCCAGTCATGACTGCTCGGTAATTCATGGAAAGGAATTGGTACAGAGTCAAAGCTCTGATACCATAAAGATTTTTGAAGAAACGGAATTGAAGAATTTTAGGAGAAAGAATTCTACATCTTTTATTTCTCACATACACATATTTATAGGATTACAATCCTATCACAATCTTGTCATAATTTTAGGTAACAGAACCATGATTGTAGGAATAACGTAATCAGAATCATGATTTTAGAAATCAATCAGAAATCCTATCTCCTATTTTAGTTATTCTATATTCTATTTAGAATATCTTTGACAAACTACTACCAAAAACCAGCCACAAACCAAGACTTGAAGGCTAGAAGATTGGCTTGATTTTTGCTGGGGTTCTTGCTTGACTCCATATGCTTTTGTTTGCTAAATCTTCCCAGCTTTTTGTGCATCTACTTGAGGTAATTCAAGCAGATAACATACCATATTTAAGGCCCAATTTTATTCTTAAAAAGTCCAGCAAAATTCGCAAGTTACATGCTGAAAAATGATGCTATAGCTAGTTGAGCATCCTTAGGAAATTCCAAGTTTTATAGCATGATTTATGTGGTTATTTGTTTGATTGTTGCTGGAATTTTAATCACAAAACATGTTCTATATGCTGAATGATATGTATGGAATGTTGGCTATGAAGTTCAAGTAAAATCGATGGCCCTAAAACAAGTAAAAGGCATGTTCATGCCAAGAACCCTAGTTCGGGTAATAACAGTTCAGCAAAACCAGTCCTGGAAAATCGGTCATATCTCACTGTAGGAGAGCTGGATTCAAGCATTGTTGGTGCCGTTAAAAACTAGACTAGTAGGGATTTCTATCGGTATAAGATATACCCCCAAATTCTATTTCTACAAGCCACAGAAACCCTGTAAACTTACCTATTTTTCGGATTCTGTCAGAACTGAAACTGGTTCCTACAGTACGTTTGAGGTGAAATTTGACTCTATTATGAATTGAATTTGGAAATGGTGTCTCTGAGAAATTGTAGAATTTTGAATCCTGTTTGCAACGGTATAAAATGGACCAAAATTGCACTAGTAAATCTTGAGTTATGGCCTGTCAAAGAAACTGCGACGGACAGGCAAGTCGGGGTGTGATCTGTTAACGACATTACTGCACCGGCACGCATCCCTTTGCTCCAATCACTGTCCATGTGTGCGTGTCCGTTAACGAAATGGCCGCCGTGGGGTGTGATCTGTTAACGAAAATGCCTAACCCGTGCGCCCGTCCCTTAGCGGAAGTGTCGGGCCGATGCGCCCAACCTTTAGCGGAATTGCCGAGTCGTCATGCGATCCGCTAGTGGGACTGTCAAGTCCTTATGCGATCCGTTAGCGGGACTATCGAGCCGTCGTGCTGACCCGTTAGCGGAATGCCTAATCGTAGCATGCCGGCCTGTTAGCGAAAGACCTAACAATAGTACACCGACCCTTAGCGGACTTGTCTAGACCGTTAACGGGATGACCGACCCCTGTGCACCGACCCGTTAATGGAATCACCGAGTCTAAACGATCGACCGTTAACGGAAGCCGATCCTAGCATGCCAACCCCGTTCGGTAACCGACTACCTGACCGCTACCCAGGTATGTAAATATACCCCCTGTCCAGGGAGGTTTTCTGACAAATCTATTTAGACATTAACCTAAACCGACAACCAGAATAAAAGCCTACTAAATGGGGCTCGACATGCCGATGATCTCGGCATCCGTCTTGCATGTAACCACGGAACCGGCCATTTCCGTACCTAACCTGTGGAACGGTCACCCAATTGGTGCGGGGTGGCACTGACACTTGACCAGGCATCTGTTACAATAGTAGCTACCCGTGACCGTTAACTCTAGCCACCTACGATCCCAGCCGACGTGCATCGTTCGCCGACCACCTGACACCATCACCTATTACTCGATAACCTTACCCATTAGCCGTTAGTCTCAAGACTGCTTTAAACCGCCGGCAACCAACCTTACCCACTAAACATTAAACGCACCCGTAGCATCCTAAAATGGCCGAGTCGCAAACAAATCGGGTTTTGTCGCACCGATCAGTAGTCGATCGTTTCCATTTTCGAACTACCCTGTGCCCGGTCGCACACAAGACACCCCGACTTGTGCCAACCATCGTCAATCACACGCAAGACACACAAGATAGGGCCAACTTGCACCGACTACTACCGATAGTTGCCGGTCGCGCCCAAAACTTGCTGACTGGTGCCGATCATTGTCGATTGCACACAAAACCTACCGATCGGTAATCCATGGCTACTACTTCCTCGCACTAAACGTCGACTAGGGCCGAAAACAGAACGATACTGTTACCTCATGACCTATATAACCCCAATACCGATCCCAACTCCAACCATGTTTGACCTGGGAACAGTGACCTAATCTACATCCGTTAGCTTATTAACTAAAATGAATTAATCAAAGTTATTCTAGAGTAAGAAAATTAGCCCCTAAACTCGCACTCCAATACTTAATTGTTCACGTGGACCCAATCGAGTAAGAAGACCTTGGGCCACCGATGACACAGAGTGACATAGACTAAAGGTGAGGGATTCGACTTGTTTAATTGTTTACTTGTTATTACTTCCAACGTGTTACTTGCCTACTTGTTTACATGTAAATTTGTCAATGAAAAGTGGCAAATGTGTGCTTTATCGCACTCGCCCTAAAAGTGAAAGTACTTGTGCATGCTTGATTGTTGCCATTGTGTACTTTTACCAACCAGCCTTATTGTTAAGGGATCCCTAGTCCAATGGTGGTGACTTGACTCGAGCCGATCGAAGTTAGGTTGGGCAAGTTAACTAATTTTGGGTAGTGTTGAAGGTTTACTCATGAATATTACCGCCATTGTACCGCTTGGTGTTCGCCCAAAGTTGGGAGTAAGAGAACGGCGACAAGAGACTATTAAAGCTGCACCAGCAATTGTATCGGACTGTATCCTTTATCGAAAGTGTTATTGTTTACTTGTCCACAAATAATGGAATCCGTGATACATGATATTGTTACTGATCCTGTTCAACGGGCTTACATGCTAAATGAATATATACCATTTTGGAAAATTGTTACATGTTAATTGATTGTTATCGGGACACTCACTAGGCATTAGGCTTACCCCTTTTAACTGTTTCCCTTTCCGGGTTGAAGCTTGGCACAGTGATTGGGATTTAGCAGGCAAACCTCTACGGATAGACTTTTGTGATATTAGGTACTTGTAATTTATTGTTGTAGATTTTACGGTTTGAATTTAGATTTGGCTTGTAAAATAGATAGATATAAGTTTGAAATTTTCTTAAGTATGAATTACCAGTTATTTTGTGGTATTTATCCGAGTAACTTATCAAGTGATTAAGTGAGTCTCGGTGAGAGTCGGGCAGGCAGTCCGCTGACTCCTCTGGTTCGCCTTAGGGGAAGGTGGGGCCGCCGCAAACACAATGAAAAAAATACTAACATCATGATTGTATCATCTTGAGATTTGATAAAGGAAGGTGCATTAGCATTTAATACATTATAATTGGGTAAGTTATTAGGAATGTTACAGAATGAAAGACCAAGAAAAGAAAGAAGAATGCCCTGAAAACTCTAAAAACAACAAAAGCATACAAAATCAATAAAATAAATTCATTCTCCAATCCCTAATACAACTCAATGAAAAGTTCAAATTGTTCCTCAATTTTTTGTGTTCTTAAGAAAGAATTCTGAGCCTAAAGGAAAAAAGGGAAATCAAGTAATTTTGAGCCAAGCATGAAGATTTAACATCAGGAATAATTAATTTGGAAAGACAAAATTTTGACAAAGAAAATAAAAGTTGATAATTATTCTTTCTTATATATTCTAGATTAGCTAAACTCTCTTCTAAAAATAAAATTAGAATCTTTATAGATGAATCTTATAAACAAATTATAGCCTCTTAAAAGTAGGTTGCAATTTGCTCAATGAAAAAAAAAATGGTGTCTTTTGTGTGTGTATGTGTGTAAGATTGAAAAAAATACAAAAACAATGAGGCTTATTTGTGAGTACTTATAGACAGTGTGTACTCAAACCTCTAACCCTAATATACCCTACTTATTAGTGAGTACTCGAGCCTCCTCTACTCTAGTTAAAAGATGCGGATTGGATACCGTGGTTTTTGGAGCAAAACAAAAAGGGTATCGTGGGTTAACAGAATTTTTTTTTGTCCATCATGGAGAAAGTTACTAGTTTAAGCTATTGACATTTGGATAAATCATCTATTTGCTGCATGTAGATTTAGGTCTGTTTATTAGAAGCATAATATATGTAAATGGAACTAGAAAATCCATTTTTTAATAGAGTGGATTTTAGTATATCTAAATTTAGGTTTATAACATAGACATTTTAAATTGTTTCCGAAGCAAAAATTTAAAGTTGAAAGGAATACTTTTAAGATTTCCAATTTTTTTTTTAGAGAGGAATATATAATTTCCTAAAACTTAGGGGTAAGTACAGCCCCAACTAATTCCCTGTATGATAATACATTGATTAACCCACTCGATTTCCATAGAATCACGGCTTATCAACCAATTATAGATTTTGTTTGTATATAGACAAAAAAAATTACTTATCAACCAATCATGATGAATACCTTTTGAAGAATAAATAGCTAATTGATAGGAATATGGAAGTTGTGGTTTCCTCAAAGTGAAGATCATGAATGACCAATGGATGACTTTTCAGGTTTCAATAGTTGTTTTCTTTTTCTTTTTTAATTTCTCCCTCTCATGAATGAATTTTTAAATTTTGAACTTTGGAAAAAAATATCTGGAAATATTTAAAACTTGTGCCACATTTAGATGGTCATGAACATTGAAATCTAGCAGTAGGTTAAAATTCTGTTGCTGTACTAAAGTGGAAGCAGACTCTTGAGGTGTTAGGAAACGATAGCTCAAAGTGGACCTTATGCTATAATCTAAGATGAATTGGGGGAAGCGGGGTACGAACGGCTTGGAGTAGTGTCACAATTTTTAAATAGATTCTAAGTTTACGTGAACTGCTTGTAAAACATTATAATAAATATAAAATTATTATACATAGAATCACTTGAGCAGCAAAAAATTATTGCATTTCTATTGTAAAATTGTACGATCAATTTACATGAAATTACAATCCATTCAAATTTATTATACTATTTTGGATGGTTGTCAATGCCCGTTTTCTGAATTCGGCTGACTGTGAAAGAAATGAATATGAGCATTGTGCTTAATTTTTGTCAGGCCTATTCTATGGCTGATAGCTTAGCATCATTGACTTTAATCGGCGGGCAAATTTTTACTTTAGACGGCGTCCATCAATTTTTTGGACTGTTGTTATAAGGGTGCAGCGTTCTTTATTTATGACTTCAGTATAGATATCTACTGGTGGTTAGGCCTACATTCCCATTTTATTATTTTCTATTTTTGTTTAAATTAATAAAATTGAGGCTAGTATTCCACCTCAGCAGGGGATTTTGCCGGAAAAAAAAAATACGAGGCACCAATTTCCAGCCAGGGCAAGTTGCCGAGTTGGTGAACCCACACATTAGATTTGACAGTCCAATTATTCGACTTATGTTTAATTAAAAACAGAAATTATTCCATAGATAATATAGTAGATAAATACTGCTTCGTTTGAAATATGGAAAATATGGCATACAATTTCTTTAGCCACCAATAGATTCCTTATGTGATTTGGAAAATGGAAAAAAGAAAAAAGAAAACCATGTTTAGTATTTATTATTTTTTTCAAGATAAATGGATGAAACATGGTCCTATCAGATCCAATTCAATTTTTCAAATACTCATAATCATAACGATTTTATGTCTTTTAAACATCTTTAGGTTTCTTCCGTCTTAAACTCTTTTACTTGATTCTTCTTTAGTTTGAATTTCCGCATATTTGGTTCCATACATTTAATCTCTATATTATGCTATTTGGTCTTACTTGTCTTACAAATCGTCTTATCTCTACATTATGCTAAATACTCCAAAGTTGAAGTATAGAAAAGAGTCATGCATACTGACAGCTTAGCAAAACTACAAATTGAAAACGGAACTGTGTATTATTCCAAAATATGCAGCTTACAAGATTAGCAATTGAAATATGTGAGTAGCTAAATCCACGCTCTTTCATTCTAAATTCTTATCTAGTATAACTTCTAATACGACTAATACAAGTTATCAGTGCTCACAGCTTATAGGGGTGTGCAATTTCGGTTCATACCAATTTCACAATCGATTTCGAATTGAATTGGGTAATTTGGAATCGGGTATTTGATAATTTGGTACATAATCGGTATATACCAAATTCACCGAATTTGAATATGGTATGAAATGGGTAATGAGATTTTTAATCTGGTAATAACCGATTTTGAATTCGGAATTTGGTAATGAAATAAGGTACCAATTAACGAATTTGAATTACCAAATTAGCTTACAAAATTATATATTAGATGGGTATATAATATGTACTATGAATATATTATACAGATAAAGGCTAATACACTATTAATAATAGATAGTAATTAATGCATTGTGCATTACATAATTTGTGAACTCTTAGTGATTAAGTGACACATAGCTAATCATTATTTACAATATACTATCTTAGCATTTGTAATATGATTATATTAATACAAATATAAAATAGTAAATAATTATAATACTTATCACTTTATATATAACTAGAATTAGATGATAAGTACGGCATATTAGTACATTACTTTTCACCATTAAAAGCAATCAAGTCATTGCAACTTAAACATTTAAATTATGTAAGAAATAAGAATAAATATAAGTATAATGCACTATGCATTAAAATTACTTAATTTGTGAATTATAAGTGATTAAGTGACATATCACTAATCATTATTTACAATATACTATTTTAGAATTTGTAATATGACTATATTAATACAAATATACAATAATACATAACTATAATACTTACCATTTTATACATAACTAGAACTAGAAAATAAGGACAAGTGAACAACATATTAGTATATTAGTTTTCACTTTGAAAGCAATCAAATCATTTGCAAATAAAGCATTTGATTTATGCAAAAACTAAGAAACAAGGATAATAAGTGTAATGAATTGTGCATTACAATACATTACATATAATTTGTAAACCACAAGTGATTAAGTGGGATAGCATTATTCATTGATTCATTGTAAATTATAAGTTTTGTAGATTATAAATTGTAACTAATATCACTTATCACTAACCAAGGAGTGAAGATATAACTATATATATATATATAGGGGATCAAATGACTTTGAATTAATTTTTCAAATACGTAGAACATGACTAAAATGTTAAATTGTGAATAATTTTGGGGTTCAAATCAAGAATAAAAATTTTACTAATGAGAAACACAGTGAATGTACAAAAATTCAAAGTCTTAATTGCAAATTACACTATTAAAGAATGTAAATTATAAATTGTAATATGCTTTAATTACTAAATTGTGATAATTGATAAAAACAAATTACAATATACAAACTATAAACAATTAATCAAACTAACAAAAGTCCCAATTCGGTAATAATATAGTTTTGTACCATTTTCAAATCCAATTTGGTAAATGATTTTGATTTACCAAATTCAATTCAAAATTGGAAATGGTTTAAACTTTTAGAGAAAAAATAACCGAATTACCGAATTTAATTAATCGAATTACCGATTTTGCACCAAATGCTCACCCCTAACAGCATAAGTTACAAATGCTTTAGGGGTATGGGTATAAACTATAGGGATGTGTATTTTGTCTATTCTTTGAAATACAAAGTATTTTTAATAGGCACTATTAGTAGACATTTTCAGAAGACTGGGGTAGTGTTACTCCTTGTATTGTCTAAACCTCCAATGGTCCATATTCTAAAGCCGGCAGCAGTTACCAATTGATAATATCTAAAATTTTAGCATAGCATTTTAGTACTTGTCATCATTTCTCTCAGCATATGCATAAATTCAAGCTGAAACATACTTTTAAGGCTCAAACTTAGAGAAAGAATTATCATCATAATCAAAATGTCCTCGGTCTTTATTTGCACGACTTTCATACTACTTGCAATTGTTCTCCTCAATTCATTGTGGAGAAAGAAAAAGAACAAAAAATTGCCCCCAAGTCCAAGAGGTCTCCCCATTCTGGGACATCTTCATCTTTTGGGGAAGAATCCTCACCATGATTTGCATAAGTTGTCCAAGCAACATGGCCCTATCATGCATTTACGTTTTGGATTTGTATCAAACATCATTGTTTCATCTCCTCATGCAGCCGAGCAATTCCTCAAAATATATGATCTTGTTTTTGCTAGTAGGCCACCTCATGAGGCTGCTAAGTATATTGCTTTTGGGCAAAGAAACCTGTCCTATGGGCAGTATGGTCCATATTGGCGCAACATGCGTAAATTATGCACCTTAAATTTGCTTAGTAACCTTAAGATCAACTCATTTCAGTCTATGAGAATGGAAGAGCTTGATTTGTTTTTGCAGTCACTTAAACAGGCGGCTCTTACTCGCGATGTTGTTGACATTAGTGCTGAAGTTGCTGCTGTAAACGCGAACATGAGTTGCTTGATGGTCCTTGGGAAAAAGTATGCTGACAAGGAATTTGATGAGAGGGGCTTCAAAGCTGTAATTGAAGAGGGGATGCAATTAGCTGCAACACCTAACCTTGGAGATTACTATCCTTGTCTTGGAGTACTCGACCTTCAAGGCTTGACCAGGAGAATGAAGGCTGTTGGCAAAGTTTTTGATGAATTCTTTGAGAAGATTATTGATGAGCATGAACAATATGCAAACCAAACTAGGCAAGCAGACGACTTTGTCTATACCATGTTGGCCCTCATGAAATCAGGAAAAACTGAATTCCAATTTGATCGCCTCCATGTCAAAGCCATTTTGATGGTAAGTCATAATTTGAGTTACAAGTACCAACGAAGTTTATCTCCCCTCTCAAATTGGATACCAATTTTATATATATTTTTTTCTGATGTCTGCGTCAATCTAATCTTTTCTTAAAAGGTCAGTCTTAGAGCCTATATACCATACAACATTTTAGGAGGTTTGTGGTGATCATTACATGCTTCTTACAGTTTCTCAATCTTGTGTTTACTCATTTGCATCTTTTCAAAACTGTCACCTTAACAACTGTTTCAATTTAAAGTAGGATTTTTTGTTCGGGAAGCAGGTGTTATGCGTGCTCAGGCCTGATTGAATTCTGAATCAACTTCTCTATAATCATGATTATAGTGTCAAGTTAATTCATAATGTTCCATTTTAGTCCACCAGTTTCTCTATAATCATGATCATAGTGTCAAGTTAATTCATA
The DNA here is from genome assembly GCA_013103745.1 of Gardenia jasminoides. NCBI lineage: Eukaryota > Viridiplantae > Streptophyta > Magnoliopsida > Gentianales > Rubiaceae > Gardenia > Gardenia jasminoides. Next base: position 2,181,484 of record CM023097.1, read on the forward strand.
GTGTTCCATTTTAGTCCACCAGTATAGAGTACTTATTTGCTTGTGATTTTCCTCAACATTAATTAATCTCCTGAATGAATTGGATACAAAACCATCTTCCTTTCAGGACATGCTTGTAGGATCAATGGACACTTCAGCTGCAGTTGTCGAATGGATAATGGCAGAACTCCTGAAAAACCCCCAAATAATGACGAAAATGCAGCAAGAGTTGGACAAAAAAGTAGGCCTAGATAGGATTGTCAAGGAATCGGACTTGGACAGCCTAAGATACTTAGACATGGTTGTAAAGGAAGCACTAAGGCTTCATCCTGTGTCACCATTACTAATCCCTCATGCAGCCATTGAAGATTGCACTGTTGATGGTTTCCATATACCGAAAGACTCACGAGTGATTATCAACGTTTGGGCAATTGGGAGAGATTCAAATTCATGGTCTGATCCTGACAAGTTTATACCAGAGAGGTTTATTGGGAACAAGATAGATATAAGAGGACATGATTTCCAACTTCTTCCCTTTGGCTCAGGTAGAAGAGGTTGCCCTGGAATGCAACTGGGGCTTATTGTAGTTCGTCTTTTGGTGGCACAATTAGTCCATTGTTTCACTTGGGAACTTCCAAATGGGATGCTGCCCTCGGAGCTGGACATGACCGAGCATTTCGGACTTGTTGTGACCAGGGCGAAGCATCTAATGGCTGTTCCAACCTATCGATTGAACAAATGATTATGTATTTCCTAAAATGCTTCACATTGCTTCTTTGTACTTCATCTGCTACGCTCTCCTATTCTATATCGAATAATTATCTTGGGAAAACTGGACAAATCGTCTCTCACATATCACTAATGTGAAAATTTAGTCTCTCATAATGAAAATGAGCAATTTTAGCTCTTAATATATGAATAGTGATCATTTTTTGTTCTCTAGCATCTTTTTTGGCCAATTTAAATCGGAATGTACAAGGCACTCACCACATGCTATAAATTTAAAGAGAAAATTTGGTAAATCTGTTATTACATTAACCCAAATGTAAAGGACCTATTGCTTCCATATTTACTTATTATTATTTGCTTTAGGGTTTTTGCAAGATAGATAAAAGCCAAATATCTTGTTACATCCTTCATTTATTAACAAGCGACTCCTCCTCCTCCATTGTTGTTATCTTTTGCCTTCTCAGCTCATTATTTGCTACTAGTATCTTTGCCTTATTCATGCGGTTAGCTTGTTCTAGTTTTATTTTTTCTTTTTTCTTTTTCTTAAAGATTTTTAAGTGCCCTTGATAAAAGTGAATTACATATTATTCCAGAAATGTACACTAGGGAAAAAAAAGAGTATAATTCTATGAATAATGGGATTTTAAATTCTGGTGCTCTAAATCAAACACTAGAATTTTGAAAGGTTAGAATGTGATAAAGGATATTTTTCAGAGGAAATGTCAAAAAAAACCTTTGTATTGAGGTACTTAGCAGAAACTTCTGATTGTGAAATGCAATCCTTTTTTTTTAATTTTTTTTTGGGGTATCTTTGCTGCAATAGTTTGTCAATCTAGAAGAGCATCTAGCATCTGAAGAATTGAAGTTTGTTTCATTATTTTATTTTTTTATAGTCAATCCAAAAATAGTTTTTGTGAGGACTCGAAAATTTATTTTCATCTGACCTAATTGTTTAGTTATTTATTTTTCTAAATAATTAATTTAGATCATTTTAATTACAATTGTATCATACATTACTTTCTTTTATTTTAAAACTTTGTTTAACCACCAATTCAGTTTATAAAATTGTTAAATTCCATATTTTCATAAAATTACTTCATTAAATTAGGTTGAATTATTTGATTGTTGTATATCAATTGTAACAGCACGAAAAGTTTTAAAAATGCATTTTTACACGTTTAAACTACGTTTTCGATTTAAACTATTTGAATGTTTAAATTTCGTATTCGGGTTTAGGATCGACTACTAGACATAAGTTTTGAATGTTAGGTTATGTATTCGGGATATATATAAATGAGAGAAACTGGGATCGTAGTGTCGTGTCATGTGAATTGATCCGATACGACAAAAGTGGTTGTACGTCAAATTACCCAACTATCCCTCATTTCTTTCATTTTCCACAAGAGCCCAAAAGTCAAGAATTAACCTCAACCACTCATTTCTTTCTTTCTTCTCCATAGAACCGGTTCTTCTTTTCCATTTCTTCCCCTTCATTTCTTCCTCAAAACAGCCGGCCCTTCATCTTCTTCTCCTTCTTGTTTTCTACAAATCACCAACACAAAACCTCCATTGTTGCAACTAAGAAGCTTGAGAAGATCTTTCACCATTTCCCTTGGAGATTGAAGGCTATCCTACTTTGAGGGAGAGATGAGCTTTGGAAGAGAGGAAGAGGGGTTCTTGGTGCATCCCATATCACATTCAATTTAGGGTTTCACTTGAGAAGGAAGAGGTAGTACACTTCTTCACCATCTTGTTCATTTGACTCCGTTTATGTAGCTTTGAACTTGGATAAGTTTATTATTGTTATTGTGTTGATTTGAGATGGAAAAATGGGCTCTATGAAATCCCATTATGTATGAACTTGGGGCTGTTGATGCATTGTGTGTGGTTATATGGAAAATGGCTAGCTTGAATGATGGTAGAAAAACCTCAAGGAAAACCGTGAGAGAGGGAAGGAAAAATGAGGGTTAAGATTTCTGTTTTTCTTTTAATTTTCATGGCTGCATTTTGTCTGGTTTGAGGGCTGAATTTAATGCTTAAATATTGAGTGTTGAGTTGTTAATTTTTCCCCCAAAAAGCCCTTCAAAAGTTATAGCAAGAATGAGTATTAAGTTGAGATCAAAATCTGGAAATTTTAAGGAAAGCATGCTGTCCGAATTTTGGGCTGTTTTAGTGCTAAAAATTGATATAAGCTTCCATCATTTTTGACCATCATTAGATCTAGGAGGTTTAATACTAGCTTGGTTATGAAAATTAGGTCAAATGGTGGAGATTTGAATAACCTAGGAGCTCATTTATGAAGATGACAAAACTTCACTGGTTTGAGGTAGTTTACTGAGTGAACTTTTGGTGACTAGAAAACTGTCTTCCTGTGCGATTTTTTAGTTAAATTTTGGTACAAATGTAGCTCATATACTGAGGGTTATGTCTGAAAAATTTGGTGTTTTTTCAGTACCATTTCGTTGCTCAAATGATGTTTCAAAACTGCCTCTTTAATCTGGAAAATTTTTCCCAGCTTTGGGCACTGTTTGGATTCATTTCGGTTTAACATTCATTTGTTTGAATTTATGGGTGAAATTTAGTGTGAACCTAGAATATATATAGTAGAATTTTTTTTACCAAATTTGGTAATTTTTGAGTAAGAATTCGTCACTCAAAAGAAGCTCCAAATGTTGCCCTGTAAAACTGGATTTCAGAAAATGCAGGTTTTTGAACCAGCCATGTTTGAACTACTATAATTTCTTGCTCGAGAGTTGGAATTGAGTGAAGTTGGTGGTGTTTGAAACTTCATATATAGGACTTTGAACTGTGTAAATTTCAGAGGCCAATTCATTTTCTACAATTGTTGGTGAATTTTCAAATTTGCCTGGTCGGCCAACCTGTTATGTTCTGTTTCAGTACTGTAGCAGTTTGTTAATCAAAAATCTGGGCAGTTTCTGTCCAGAATTTTAACTGGGTTCCTTCTACAAAATTTTAGAACTTTAAAAGAGGTTTCCAACGGTACCAAGTTTGTGAAATTTGGACTTATATAACTCAAGTTACGATTTTTCAAATATTTCTGCTCAAGGAGGAAGATATTGAACTTGATTTTCTTGAATGAGATTTGGTGGATAAATTAGAAACTTATTTTCATTACTTTTTAAATATTTTAGGAGGTGGTGCTGAATTCCACAGTGACCCAAACTTGAACTCCGAGAACCTTGAGTGATCTCGTGAATTGCTCTCACTTACTCTCGACGATTGGTGAGTGCCAAGTGCATGAATTGTTGAATCACCTGACATGTTTGCTTGAATATGAACTGTTGAGGCGAGAGTGTACTTTATCGTACTCATCCTCCTCTATTTGACTCGCATGAACATGACTTGTTACTTGACTTGACTTGAACTGAATGTCGATTGGAGTGATTCGTCGACTTAAAAGTTATATCCGGGGACACCCGAACCTCTTGGGGATCCTTGGGACCCGAGCCGGCAAGGGCTTGGTTGGGAAGCTTGGTGAACCTTAGGTACTGTTCTTTGAGTTTGATCTATTGCAGAGGTCTTGCTCGGTATTGCTCATTGTAGCTTTACCCTTTTTACCTGCTTGTTTGGTTTCGGGCCCGAGAGGGTGAACTGTTGGTCGGAGGTTGTATCAAGTGGAGATTCTACGGATTTTACCTTTGTTAAGTTGACAGAGAGTCAACGTTTGGAATGGAATGGATTCAACTGCTTAACCGTGGAAATTGACTCCTGAGAGCCCCGTATCCTTACCTGCTTCTGTGTATTTTTCCTGTATGAGCACTGCTCACTGTTCTTGCACATATTCACTGTAGATAGAGAGGCTCGAAGAGGGTTCTCTGAACCCAACTCCAAGACTCTTGTCTAATGTGAGCCCTCGAGTAGTGATTCCTTGAGAATACGGTCTCCTGGTGAAAATTGCAATAGTACAGGTGAATAATTGATTTACACATTTTTATATCTGAATTTACTGGCTTTCCTACTTGCTTGATTACGTGCTTGCATGCCTTTTCTTGGCCTCACTGAGCGTTAGCTCACCCCAATTTGTTTTCCTTAACAGGTTTCGAGGTGAGGCACATGAATCGAGGAAGTTAGTACTTTTGTAGGATTTCCTCATTTTGTATAAGATTGAAATTAATGTATGAATTTGATGGTTTATGGTATTTTGGAGTTATTATCAATGAGTTAGTAGCAATGTTATTTTGATGAAATTTTGGGGTTTGTATTTTGTGAGAGTTTATTAGTAATTTTAGTAACTTTTATTGATGACTTTACGAATGAATGTTTGGATCGATATTTGGGAATTCGTAATGAGTTCCGGCGAGAGTTGGGCAGACGGTTCACCAAATCCTTTGGTTCGCCCTATGAGGAGGTGGGGCTGTCACAGTTTTGTTTTGTGGAAAACAGAATGTTAACTCTTGTTAGGAGTGATGTGGCTCCACAAATATTATAAGTCTATATACAGAGTCATAGAGTGGGTTCATCCAAGTATTCGCATTTTACATTTGATCTATTCTTCCACATGCTTATTAATAATTGCAGCAGGCAACAAAATATTTGGCTTTCATGTATCTTGCAAAGACCCTAAAGCAAATAATAATGAAGTAAATATGGAAGCAATAGGTCCTTTACATTTGGGTTAATGCAATAATAGATTTATGAAATTTACCCTTTAAATTTACATTATGTGGTGGATGCCTTGCACATTCCGATTTAAATTGGTGACAAATGATGCCGAGGACAAAAAATGATCACTTTTTACATGTTAGGTACTAAAATCATCTATATTAGGCATCTTCATCATAACATCTCATACATGAATATAATTGTGCATGAATCATTTTTGCATAATTGAAATAAGTTGAGACAAAAGAGTAATAAACTAATTTTGAAAATAATAGAAGGGTAAATATCACGTACCCTAACTTGCAATAACGAGTCTGTCAAAAACCATAGAATAGCAAAAGGTACAACTTCCTTTGTCATAGACAATCTAAATAAGTGAACACCACAAAATAGCCAAACTATCCCTTCGGCAAACAAAAGTATAAGCCAATGCGGCCTAACTTGTAAATCAGCTCATCATGGAAAATAGGCCCATCATCGTGGATTGGCTCACTTTTTGAGAATCAACTGTGCATAAAAATGGATCTAGTAATTAAAGTCTAGTCCTTTACCAATTACGATTGGATTTGCAAGTGGTATGTGATTTAACAAGATTTAACTCAGCAAATCAACTTCCAACTCCTCTGGACCCAAACTCTCTTCATTCTTTTTTAAGTCTTTTTTCCCCGCAGAAGATCTTTCTATTAGTCTCCCTCCCTTCCATGGCCATCGACTTCCTTTTCATATTTATATAAATAGAGTCTCTTCTAGAATTTTTGAGTGGAAGTTTCATTTCTTGATTTCTCAGTGAAATTTTCTTCTCTCATAGGGATTCCTAATAGGAGTATTTTGTAGATTTTCTATTTTATTGTTAGATATAAGTTTTCAAATTTGGTTATTAGATTTGAGATTCCTTAAATCTATCTCGATAGATCTTAACATTAATATTAGGGTGGATTTGAGATTGCTTAGATCTAAGGCCTTGTTTGGAAAGCCATTTTCCTCCAAAAAGATTTTAAGTTTTTCATAAAAACATTTTTCAATTATCTTATTGTCTCACATACATCAAATCGTTATAGTATATTTTTTCATTAAAACTCTAAAAAATAACAATCCAAATAGAGTCTCAATTAGTAGATCTAATGATTGAAGCACGCATAGATATTACAGCTACAAGTGTTATATCTATAACACTAATATTTTATTGCTGGTAGAGCTTTACTATGTAATTTTTGTCAATTCTCTAAATCTATAGTATCTATTTACTATGTGTCAAATCTTTTATATTTGTGTATGTGTGATGTAATTTCTGCTAGTACTGCAAATTTAATGAAAGTATGATATTTTATTGAAACAAAAAACTTAGAAGATGGGAACATTAGTCATGTCAGCGAAAGGCTTAAAGGCTTTTGGTTCTACTATCAAGCCTTTTCGCTTCCGTTTCGTAAGGTTTGGGGTCTCCTTTTGAACTAAGAAACAAAATGTGCAATTTACCTAAAAAGTCAATTTGTTATCTTAAATGACTAAAATCACCTAAATGCAATTGCTGAAATTTAGATAAATGGAGAAAAACAATCTTAACCATTATAACTATATTGGCCCTAATTTGGTAGTTAAACCAACTAGAAACCTCCCAATTTATGGTGAAACATTCTAACACTGTGACAGCCCCACCTCCCCCTAGGGCGAACCAAAGGGTTTAGCGGACCGCTTCCCTAACTCTCGCCGGGACTTACTACGAACTCCCAAATATCAATCCAAACATTCATTCGTAAAGTCATCATTAAAAGTTATTAAAATTACTAATAAACTCTCACAAAATACAAACCCCAAAAATTCATCAAAATTACATTGACAATAACTCATTGATAAAAATTCCCAAAATACCATAAACCATCAAATTCATCCATTAATTTCAATCTTATACAAAATGAGGAAATCCTACAAAAGTACTAACTTCCTCGATTCACGTGCCTCACCTCAAACCAAGGAAAACAAATTGGGGTGAGCTAACGCTCAGTGAGGCCAAGAGAAACATGCACAGGCAACTCAAAGCAATTAAAGAAATTAATGAAACAGTAAAAGAGCAAAATAGTTAATAAAACATTTAAATAGTACAATTTTGAAGGATACAGTTGACCGGCTCCACATTTCCGTAATTCTCTGCAATTATTTTCTTCACCAGCAGCAATTCAAGTCACACGTTGACACTCCGTCAACCACTCACTCTCACAGTCCATATTCACCACTTTTATCCCTCTCCCATCTACTTACACCTCCTCGACCGGGCCCGAACTCCTAAATTTAAACAGTGATTGGCAACCCACTATGAGCATACAGGTCGGACTCATTCCAACCGACGTGCTTTGAACGGTATAACCCATGGTTCCCACTCATCCCTTGCCCTAGCCCCGCGGACAAGGTGAAGGAATTTAATGGTTTTAAGGCCCCACGTTATAAATAAAACAATCAGTTCAAGCAACTCAAGCGGTCATTCGCTTAACATTTTAAATTGAAATCACTTGAGGCAATTCAAAGAAGGTGAGCGATAAAGTACACGGCCACCGAGGCACACAAGCATGCTTTCAATTTATTTACATTAGTTAACATGCACTTGAACACTTACCAATAGTCGAAAGCAAGCGAGGGCAATTCGGGATATCAAACAAGCTTCTTGGTGTCCACGTGATCACCTGAGAGATGCATAGGCAAAATTACCTATATATGTATTAAAGATAAATTTTCAAATAGTTAAGTGTTTCGATTCCAATTTAAGAGGAATCTCATGAAATTGGAAAATTCATTTTTTTCAAGTTTGGAATGGTGTACAAATACTCAAAAAGTTACGCCTGAAAACCAAGAAATGGCTCCAAGGCGTTTCTAAACTTTTGTCGCTTCCTTGGGAAAATTTTCAGTTTTGCGCGACGTACTTTGAAAAATCATAACTTGAGTTTCATAAGTCCAAATTTTGCAAGGTTGGTACTGTTGGAAATATCATTTAAAGTTCTAAAACTTTGTAGAAGACACCAGGATGAAATTCCAGACAAACATTGCCCAGAATTTCGTTTAAGAATCAGCTACAGTGAAAAACAGAACATCACAGGTTGGTTTTCCAGAAATTTTGAAAATTCACCAAAAATTGTAGAAAATGAATTAACCTCAGAAATTTATACAGTTTAAATTCCTATGTATAAAGTTTCAAACACCATCAACGGTACTCAATTCCGACTCTCGAGCAAGAAATTATAGTGGTCCAAACAGGGCAGGTTCAAAATTCTGCTTTTTCTGATTTCCAGATTTGCAGGACATGTTTCTAGGCCTCATTCGAGTGATGATTCCTTACTCAAAAATTACCAAATCTCGTACAAAAATTCTAATATATATAGGCTAGGTTCACACCAAATTTCAGCCATAAATTAAAACAAATGAATATCAAACCGAAATGAATTCAAACAGTGCTCAAAGCCGGGAAAAATTTTTCAGATTAAAGAGGCAGATTTGAAACATCATTTGAGCAACGAAATGGTACTGAAAAAATACCAAATTTTGTACGTATACGTACCAAAATTTAGCTGAAAAATCACATGGGAAGACAGTGATTAATGTGACCAAAACAGGGCAGCAGCAACAGTGAAAATTTTCTAGATTTTGATTCCATCTTTCCATGCGATTTTTACCACACCAAATGGAATGATTTTTGTAACTAAATTTCCACACATATAAACCAACATTTCAGCTCACAAAATAGCCAAGAAACTCATGAAAATTCGCAGCCAAAATAGGGCATAAAATGGAAAATGAAACCGGCAGCATTGCTGTCTTCTTTTCCAAAAAGTTTTTAACCAAAGTTTTGACTAACCAAATGGAGAGATTTTTGAGAGATATTTTGCACACATTTCCCTTAACATATGGTGTACATTTTAGCATCAAGAGGCATCAAAAACTCAGCTTCAAATCAGGGGAATTTTCCAGCAAAAAATTCGGACAGCCCCCTCCCCATATTTCCAGATTTTTGTCCATCCATCTCACCACAAAATCAAGCCATCAAACAACGAGAAATCCTCAAGGCCACTACCTAGAATCCACCTCAAGTCCTCTACCTAGGTTGGGAATCCAAGAGCCCAACTTTTGAGCATGCCAAAGCAAGCCAAAAACAGTCCACTCTTTGCCAAAGAAACCACAAATTTCCTAACATTTAAGCTATAAAAGTTGCAAGGGAGGTTGGATGAGTGGTTACCTTTCTTCCAAAGCTAATCCTTCAAGTTTTTGAGAGTCCACAAGCCCCTCTAAACCTCTCCTCACAGCCGAGCCTTCAAGGGAGCAAAGGATAAGTCTTCAAGGTCTTCAAGCTCCGAGTGGAATGGTGGGAGATTACTCAAGGTTTCTTGGTGGATTTGGGTGAAATCTTGGTGGATTTTGAAGATGAAATCAAAGGGGAAGAGGGGGAAGGAGTGCGGCTGGTGAGAGGGAGAAGAGAGAGGGTTTTTGGTGTTTGGTAAAGTGGGAAAAAGTGAAAGGAAGAAGAAACATAAAACTTGGTTTTATGGTGCCAAAAGTCAACTTTGAATTTGTGGCCCAAAATGCTTCAATTGGAGTTTAATTCTCATCACTCACTTCCAATCTCTCAATTAGCTTTTCTTAAGCTACTAATGATCATTCCTATTCTCCGAACTTACGTCACTCTCAGTCCGAATGTTTGTCTCAAAAAACGTGCCTCTTTCATTGTTTTCATAATTGAGCGATAGGAAAATTAAATTGAAGGTTAAATAAGGTTTTTAAAATAAAATGAGGTAATGTATGGTGTAATTGCAATTACAATGATTTAAAACAATTAAAACAAATATTCAGAGAAATTAAATAATTAAATAAATAAATAGGTCAGATAAAGATAAATTTTCGGGTCCTCACAACCTCCCCTCCTTAAAAGAATTTCGTCCTCTAAATTCATACCTCATGATCTTTACACATCAAATTGGCAATCCAACCTTAGTTTTCCCATAAACGTTTTAACTTTCAACTTGTAGGGTGACCTATTTGACCTCATGCCTACCCTACTCATGAAACTAGGGTTTTCAAAACTCTATTGAATCAAGATTAATTAAAACTCTAACTAGGCATTGGTAAATGGAGGGTCATACCTTTAATGACCTCTGTAGGATTAGGGGTCTGATGCTGGTCCATGGCATAGACCCTGGCAGGCATTCTCGAGCGATTATCTCCCACACTCGACTGTTTAGACGTCGGCCTAGTAGATTGTTGTGATCCACCACCCTCACGACGTAACATCGGACAGTTGATGATTTGATGTTCTGCGCTCCCACATCTCAGACATTTTCCAGCTTTCTTCCAACAACTATCCATCGTATGATTTGGTTTGCCACGATATTCACATCCCGTTTGTGGCATCGATACTGAGCTAGAACCTTTTTGTGAGGTATTCCAGGGCTGACCACGCCCACGAGAGACTTCCTTAGCCATAGACTCCCTCGATACTCCTGTAGTCCTTACTCCACCCATACCCCTTCCCAGTTTAGGGGTTGGCATATCTTTATCAGACGATCCTACTTCACCACTACTCGGAACATTTCTTTTCTTAGCATGAAAAGCCTTCACTTGTTGCCTCGTGCTCTCAACTCTCTGGGCTTTTTCTAAAGCCTCAGTAAAAGTATTGATTTGGGCCGCTGCCAACGCCTCTTGGATCTCAATGTTGTCCTTGTACAAATCGCCTAATTTTTTTCCGATCAGTGGCCACTAGTTCGGGTGCAAATTTTGAGAGCTTTGTAAATTGGGTCTCATAGTCGGCCACACTCATAGATCCTTGCCTTAATCTAATAAAATCATCCTCCCTTTTCTCTTGGATCAGTGGAGGCAGAAATTTCTCATCAAATTATCTCTTAAAGTTCACCCAAGTCCAAGGAATCTGTTCTCGCTCCCACTTAACTCGGATTACATTCCACCAAGATCTCGCCGCGCTCTTAAATTGAAAGGTGGCAAAGCTCACTTATCTCACCTCAGAATAATTTAGAACGGCTTAAGATATCGACATCCCATCCACCAATTCTCCTACTCCTGGATCAGCCCTCCTATGAATTTAGGTGGCTAAAACTTAAGAAAACGCTCAAAAGCCCTATCATCCCCATGGTCAGGCCCTAAAGGTTGATTCTGCTGTCCAAGGCCTTGATTATCGGCCAGACGTTCAAGTATGTCAGTCATCCTATTGATGGTCAGAACCACTTGATCCTCATTAACACCGCCTCCCCTCGCACTCCGAAGGTGAACACTCATGGAGGGTTGGGTGCACGCCCACGCCCCTCAACCATACCCACCTGACCTCGACCTCGACCTCGAAAGCATCCATTTGTCTTAGTTACGCTCTAAACACGTAAATAAAGCCATTACGCGAAAAGCAAATTAAGTATAAAATCAATGGTGAAAACATTTAAAATAGAAACACTAACATACATTTATATTTGCAAGTTCACAAGTAAGTAGCAAACCATGGGGTATTATAAGATAGAACACATACAAATGCCATAGAAATACAAATCATGCAATACAATTGTAGGCCTCCACTAGCATCACCCCAACTAAACCATTTACAAAACACTCAAAGATTGGAAACCCTAACTTAGTTCACAGCCAAACCGCTGGTCGGGAATCCCCAGATGGGTCCTTGAATGACTCCTCCTCCGAGGGCTTCTCACGAGCCGTGCTCTCAACTCTCTCTTCTACTTCCTCACGAGGTCTTGGATAACTTCCAAGTATGGCGAATATCCATAGTTATAATATGTTTGTATTCACGACATATTTGTATTCAGGCACCAAAATAATATCAAAGTCAATCAACACTAAGGTTGGCCACCCCAAAGTGTAAATCAACTCAACCCTCATTTTTGCCCAACATACCATCCAAATTCCTTTAATCATAAATTAAACCTCGACCATATATAGTTCTACATTCCTAAACTCCAAATCATCCACTTAAAATGCAAGTCTTAACCAAAAGTATACAGGTAATCTTTCCACTTAACTTTCAACTAATCCCACAGTCCGGCCTCCTAAACATCTAGTCTAGGATACACTACAAGGATCTAAAATCTAAGCACTGATACCACCTGTGATAGCCCCACCTCCCCCTAGGGCGAACCAAAGGGTTCAGCGGACCGCCTGCCTAGCTCTCGTCGGGACTCACTACGAACTCCCAAATATCGATCCAAACATTCATTCATAAAGTCATCATTAAAAGTTATTAAAATTACTAATAAACTCTCACAAAATACAAACCCCAAAATTCATCAAAATTACATTGATAATAACTCATTGATAAAAACTCCCAAAATACCATAAACCATCAAATTCATCCATTAATTTCAATCTTATACAAAATGAGGAAATCCTGCAAAAGTACTAACTTCCTCGATTCACGTGCCTCACCTCGAAACCTGTTAAGGAAAACAAATTGGGGTGAGCTAATGCTCAGTGAGGCCAAGAGAAACATGCACAGGCAACTCAAAACAATTAAAGAAATTAATGAAATAGTAAAAGAGCAAAATAGTTAATAAAACATTTAAATAGTACAATTTTGAAGGATACAGTTGACTGGCTCCACATTTCAGTAATTCTCTGCAATTATTTTCTTCACTAGCATCAATTCAAGTCACACGTTGACACTCCGTCAACCACTCACTCTCACAGTCCATATTCACCACTTTTATCCCTCTCCCATCTACTTACACCTCCTCGACCGGGCCCGAACTCCTAAATTTAAACAGTGATTGGCAACCCACTATGAGCATACCAGGTCGGCGGACTCATTCCAACCGACGTGCTTTGAACAGTATAACCCATGGTTCACTCATCCCTTGCCCTAGCCCCTGTTGCCGGACAAGGTGAAGGAATTCCCAATGGGTTTTGGGCGTCCCCACAGTTATAAATAAAACAATCAGTTCAAGCAACTCAAGCAGTCATTCAGTTAACATTTTAAACAGTTGAAATCACTTAGAGGCAATTCAAAGAAGGTGAGCGCGATAAAGTACACGGCCACCGAGGCACACAAGCATGCTTTCAATTTATTTACATTAGTTAACATGCACTTGAACACTCACCAATAGTCGAAAGCAAGCGAGGGCAATTCGGGATATCAAACAAGCTTCTTGGTGTCCACGTGATCACCTGAGAGATGCATAGGCAAAATTACCTATATATGTATTAAAGATAAATTTTCAAATAGTTAAGTGTTTCGATTCCAATTTAAGAGGAATCTCATGAAATTGAAAAATTCATTTTTTTCAAGTTTGGAATGGTGTACAAATACTCAAAAAGTTACGCCTGAAAACCAAGAAATGGCTCCAAGGCGTTTCTAAACTTTTGTCGCTTCCTTGGGAAAATTTTCAGTTTTGCGCGACGTACTTTGAAAAATCATAACTTGAGTTTCATAAGTCCAAATTTTGCAAGGTTGGTACTGTTGGAAATATCATTTAAAGTTCTAAAACTTTGTAGAAGACACCAGGATGAAATTCCAGACAAAAATTGCCCAGAATTTCGTTTAAGAATCAGCTACAGTGAAAAACAGAACATCACAGGTTGGTTTTCTAGCAATTTTGAAAATTCACCAAAAATTGTAGGAGATGAATTGGCCTTTGAAATTTATACAGTTTAAATTCTATGTATCAAGTTTCAAACACCACCAACGGTACTCAATTCTGACTCTCGAGCAAGAAATTATAGTGGTCCAAACAGGGCAGGTTCAAAATTCTGCTTTTTCTAATTTTCAGATTTGCAGGACATGTTTCTAGGCGTTATTCGAGTGACGATTCCTTACTCAAAAATTACCAAATCTGGTACACCAATTATAATATATATAGGCTAGGTTCACACCAAATTTTAGCTATAAATTAAAACAAATGAATATCAAACTGAAATGAATTCAAACAGTGCTCAAAGCTGGGAAAAATTTTCCGGATTAAAGAGGCAGATTTGAAACATCATTTGAGCAATGAAATGGTACTGGAAAAACACCAAATTTTGCAGGCATACACCTTAGTATATGAAATACATTTTCACCAAAATTTAGTTAAAAAATCGCACGGGAAGATAGTGATTAATGTGACCAAAACAGGGCTGAAGCAACAGTGAAAATTTTCCAGATTTTGATTCCTTCTTTCCATGCGATTTTTACCACACCAAATGGAATGATTTTTGTAACTAAATTTCCACACATATAAACCAACATTTTGGCTCACAAAATAGCCAAGAAACTCATGAAAATTCGCAGCCAAAACAGGGCATAAAATGGAAAATGAAACCGGCAGCATTGCTGTCTTCTTTTCCAAAAAGTTTTTAACCAAAGTTTTGACTAACCAAATGGAGAGATTTTTGAGAGATATTTTGCACACATTTCCCTTAACATATGGTGTACATTTTAGCATCAAGAGGCATCAAAAACTCAGCTTCAAATCAGGGGAATTTTCCAGCAAAAAATTCGGACAGCCCCCTCCCCATATTTCCAGATTTTTGTCCATCCATCTCACCACAAAATCAAGCCATCAAACAACGAGAAATCCTCAAGGCCACTACCTAGAATCCACCTCAAGTCCTCTACCTAGGTTGGGAATCCAAGAGCCCAACTTTTGAGCATGCCAAAGCAAGCCAAAAACAGTCCACTCTTTGCCAAAGAAACCACAAATTTCCTAACATTTAAGCTATAAAAGTTGCAAGGGAGGTTGGATGAGTGGTTACCTTTCTTCCAAAGCTAATCCTTCAAGTTTTTGAGAGTCCACAAGCCCCTCTAAACCCTCCTCACAGCCGAGCCTCTCAAGGGAGCAAAGGATAAGTCTTCAAGGTCTCAAGTCCAGTGGAATGGTGGGAGATTACTCAAGGTTTCTTGGTGGATTTGGGTGAAATCTTGGTGGATTTTGAAGATGAAATCAAAGGGGAAGAGGGGGAAGGAGTGCGGCTGGTGAGAGGGAGAAGAGAGAGGGTTTTTGGTGTTTGGTAAAGTGGGAAAAAGTGAAAGGAAGAAGAAACATAAAACTTGGTTTTATGGTGCCAAAAGTCAACTTTGAATTTGTGGCCCAAAATGCTTCAATTGGAGTTTAATTTTCATCACTCACTTCCAATCTCTCAATTAGCTTTTCTTAAGCTACTAATGATCATTCCTATTCTCCGAACTTACGTCACTCTCAGTCCGAATGTTTGTCTCAAAAAACGTGCCTCTTTCATTGTTTTCATAATTGAGCGATAGGAAAATTAAATTGAAGGTTAAATAAGGTTTTTAAAATAAAATGAGGTAATGTATGGTGTAATTGCAATTACAATGATTTAAAACAATTAAAACAAATATTCAGAGAAATTAAATAATTAAATAAATAAATAGGTCAGATAAAGATAAATTTTCGGGTCCTCACAACCTCCCCTCCTTAAAAGAATTTCGTCCTCTAAATTCATACCTCATGATCTTTACACATCAAATTGGCAATCCAACCTTGGTTTTCCCATAAACGTTTTAACTTTCAACTTGTAGGGTGACCTATTTGACCTCATGCCTACCCCACTCATGAAACTAGGGTTTTCAAAACTCTATTGAATCAAGATTAATTAAAACTCTAACTAGGCATTGGTAAATGGAGGGTCATACCTTTAATGACCTCTGTAGGATTAGGGGTCTGATGCTGGTCCATGGCATAGACCCTGGCAGGCACTCTCGAGCGATTATCCCCCACACTCGACTGTTTAGACATCGGCCTAGTAGATTGTTGTGATCCACCACCCTCACGACGTGACATTGGACAGTTGATAATTTGATGTTCTGCACTCCCACATCTCAGACATTTTTCAACTCTCTTCCAACAACTATCCACCGTATGATTTGGTTTGCCACAATATTCACATCCCGTTTGTGTCATCGATACTGAGCTAGAATCTCCTTGTGAGGTATTCCAGGGCTGACCACGCCCACGAGAGACTTACACATACATACATATACACATACACACACATATATATTATTTAATTATCTATGTGTGTGTGTGTGTATATATATATATATATATGGGTTTAAGTAGGGTACACTTTAGATCTGGATTTGGGCATGAATTATAAAAAACCAAACCTTACTCAAACTCGTAACTCTCTTACAAGTCTGGGTCTAAGGTTTGGATTTGATAAATTAAATCCAAATCCTACACAAATATATTGGGTTTGGGTTGGAGTTTGATAACATCCAATATTTTGACATCCCTATAACCCACACCCCTGGTTGGATGAGTGAAGGATCGACACAAATCCAACTATTGACATGCCTATAGGCTATAACCTACACCTCCGGTTGGATGATTGGAGGACCGGCCAAGCTAGGTTTTGACGAGTGTTGGCAGGCTCTGAGGTGCCTGATAATGGTGCTAGTGCTTACGCCAAGGCGATCATCACCACCTGCACCTCACGTTATAGCACAATGGAATTCATATCCCGTTAGATCGTCTACTCAACTACGTTTGTTCTTGTAATCCATAGCCTAACAGAACGTAACAATGAGCAGGGACGGATCCAGGATTTTAGCTTTGAAGGGGCAAAAACAGATTCAATCGAATTTTGAAAAAATGCTTGGTGCCCAATATAAGTTTAATGACGCTGTGAAAATCAACATTTGATTAGATAGATAAAAGTCATTTGTTATGGGTTTAGTTTTTAATTAACAGTTTAACCAAAAAATCATTTGTTATGGGGTTAGTTTTAATTAACAGTTTAACGAATAGTCTAATAGGTGCCCAATTGGCACTCATTATGAGAGGAGTGACAAATGCTAGCATTTTTAGAAAAGTATATTAATTTGAGAAAGTATCTAAATAGGGCACACAATAATTGTGATTATATGTATTCACATGATAAGTTAGGTACAATTTAAATGTGTTAATGAGGATTTCTATTAAGAAAAAAATCCTTTAACTAGATACTCTACTTGTACGATATAGAGTTGATATTTTAAAATTACACAATTGACTAATTATAACTAAAGGAAACTAAGTGGTGGTTTGTGAGAGAAATTGATATTTCCTTTACTACTATTTAAGATTTATACTAATTGTATAAAAATATAAGAAAACTAAATATTTAGTTGATTGTAGAATACTTTTACAAAGAGAAACTAATGAGCTGCTAAAACAATCAATAATAATTATGTTAGGGGCAAAGTGATATATTTTGGGGGAATTTTTTTTTTCCTTGGAGGGAGAGAGAGCAAAGTGAGTACGGGTACGGGCAACCAAGTTTTTAAGAGATTTTAAGGGGCGTGGCCAATGCCCTCCCTCTCACTCTCAGTTTTAGATCTAGGCACAATTATATCTAAATTCTTATGTAAAATCAAAAATAAATTACTCATTTGAGAAGGTTAAAATATAACATGCCTTAAACACTATTCATACATTTACTGGTAAGAAGTGGAAAAAATTAAGTGTGTAAATCATCGTTTTCTAGCAGTAGCACCTCTCCATTGAATTCAAAAGATCCTATACCATGTTACATCTATAAAAGTTCAATCAATAAAAGTAAGAATAAAGAAGGTAGAACCTCACTTCTTAAATGAAATTGCATAATATCCTTAAATTTATAAACATTCAATTAAAAATATAAAATTTATACACGTTTACCATGAAGCTATAAGTTTCTGAGAATTACATTTATTGACCTTCTACATAGATTATTATTTTTTACATGAAAGAAAAGGAACATTTGTACAACAGAGAAGAAAATGTAAAAATAGCTTTCAATAAAATGGTTGCTTCCATGGCAACTAGTCATCCGTAAAATAGAGGATAAAGAATACAATAGCTTTTAGCAAAATAGTTGAACCCCTTTCCAAACAACTTGCATTAATCATTCTCATTCTCTTGGAAATTTTAACACAACAAATAGGAAGCTTTACCTAGACAAAAATCAGATTGTTTCATGAGGGATTTCAATTTTTCCACTGAAAAAGAAAAAGGGTGTTCCATTAGATATGCAAAAACAAATGAAAATAATATTGTGAACATAAAAAAGAAAAGAAACCAGAATTGTGGGCTTGCAAAAAGTAAGTTGAAGATGAAGAAAAACCTCAAAGGAGTAAGCTAAAATCTCCCTACAAATATACTAACTTGAGATGAAATAGTGCAGAAAGAAATAAGAAACATTGGCAACTGATAAACTAATGAACAGAAAAATAAGAACCTCAAAATTGCAAACAAAATAATGATAAAACAGAATCAGAAAAATCACAAAAAGATTGCCTAATCAAAGGCGGTGGAAAAAAACAAAAAAGCCACTTAAGGACGAATAGTCAAAGGGAAAACAATAGCAAGTAATACTCCTTAGCAGCAGGAATTTGTTTTCTCTTTTTGTTCTTTCTGTATCAGATAATTAACTTCTCAATCTTCTAAAGAGTAAACTCCAAGACTGTTCAAATGTCCAACCAAGTACTCAACCATATGAAATGCAAACCCTATACACTAAAAAGTATTGACAAAGATTCCAGTCATAATGGAAAAGAAACTGAAAGCAATGGAAAAGAAAGTAAACATAATCTAGAGCTTAAAATTAAAAGGACATGTAGGACAAAACCACAAAGTAGAGGAAAGGAAAAGAAAAGGGATAAAACTCAGGCAAAAGTAGACAACATTGTAGCAGGATTCATGGAAGAGAAGCTATCCATAAAATTTTAAAAATTGATAAAAAGGAAAAAGCAAAACCTTCATAAATAAAAGTCATTCTAAGTTAAACACTTAGGAAGGCACAAATGAAGTAAAAGCCATATTCTCCAGCAATATCCTACAGGCTACAACATTGCCATATAGACAATTCAAATGTACAGCGTGAAATTTCTATTCAAATCACAAAAGAAAATTTATGTTATGTCAAATGTCCTTCATTTGGTATATAAATTTGTGTAAAATGTCCGAAAAGACATAAATTAAGTATGAAAAGCCACAATCAATTTGTCATATACATAACTTGCTTCTGTTCATAGTAGAAAAAATTGAAAAATGAAATGCAAAACCAACATAGTAACTTTCTTGGGAATAGAAATAGCTCCTGTCACATGCAATATTGTTTTTGGCTATAAGAACGCAACGGGAGTGGGACAGAAGATCCGTTGCGCTATAGGAATAGCAAGTATAGAAGCCTTGCATAGCATATAGTGCAAATTAAATTAAACTTGATTGATTTCTCTTTTTTTTTTGCCAAGTGAAGTACACAATTGGGGGAAAAGTGGATTTTCATTTGGAAAAGATACAATCACCATCCAATAACAATTTAAAAAAATATGGAAATTCAAGAATATACATTTTTTAAATAGAAAGATAGGTGATTAGGTCATGTGTATTATGAATCATTTTGTCTAAATCTCTCTAAAGTGGAGCATGATATATATAGCCATATCTATCTTTCTAATGCCCAGCACTTTTGGTCCAAAATATTCTAGTGAGATTTAGATTTGGAAAAGATTAAGATTCAAGCATGTTGTGTTTGGAATTATCTAGTTGAAAAGATCACAATTTTCAAGAGAAACTTGGACCTTAGATCATGTATGGTCTGTTTCTGTAATTAAGATTTGGAAGTGCATTTATGGTGTTATAGTTTTATTTTCACTCTGGCATTTGAGATCACTCTCGTGGCCTGTGGGAGCAAATTTAGTTTTGCTTGTGTTCTATGTTTTTAGTTAACTAGCTGAAATTTAAGTTTTGTACAATTAAGCGATACCATTCCAAGAACTTTAGGATACTAAAAGATCTTAGGGAGTTAGAGAATGATTGGGACTCATGTTTTACGTTGATTATACACTTAATGATGTGATTCCTACACCCGAAAAGGATACAGAAACGCCCACAAGCCCAAGAATTGAGATATCAATGTTGGGGATGGATCGACTTCAAGACTTGGACTGCTCAAGACATGAATTCGAGATAGAAGACGCCACAATTAAGAAGTTGCTTGATTGATAAATCAAACAAGCATCTAAGGTCAGCCTTTTGTGTAGGTTACACAAGCCAAAAGATTGCTCTCAATGAAAAGATGCAAATCTGGAATTTTATTTCACTCAACAAATTGTCTCCCGTTTTTGGATGAATTTTAGCCTATTTATAGCCTTACAAAACCCTAATAATACTGGGAAACAATGAAGACAAAATTTTGGTTCTCACTAGGCTAAGGAAAACTGATTTTTGACCTAATCCAACTAGTAAACATAAACCTAAATCAATTAGGAAAAGTAAACCTAATTCAACTAGGATAAGGGTAAAAATTAGCCTACTCCAACTCAAAATTGGTTGAACAACTTAACAAAATAACCTACTAACAAATGTTAACTACTAATGCTAATTCGAGCAACCAAGACAAGCTGGCCGATTGCTTATTGAAGGAAAGCGTACTAAATAGCTCACAGAACTAAAATAAATTTCATGCCAGACAAGCCCAATGAATGCCAAATGCCTTGTTTTTCACTTTGTTCATCGGACCCCAACGAACTTGACATGGAAATTCGTGCACACGTGGGGCTTGACCTAAGCTTGATTCATGATGATTTTGTGCTTGAATCACCTAACGTCAAATGTGAAACAACATGTCAATTTATCTCAGATGGCTAAAGATAAATTGGGGTTAAAAGTGATATAGTGATCCTTGTATTGGTTTCTTGTATAAAACCTGATATTACTTTTATAACAATTGTATGGGTGGATAACTACAGCAAAAATTGGTCTATGCTTTATGTATTTGCTAATGAAGTAATAAGGTTTTAAGAAATTAAAGATCACTCGTTTTCTTTGAGCATTTAAAAATCTTAAGTGTAGTTTAGACAGATACTATAAATACTAGTTTTATGGGCAATAAGTTATTCAAAATCTTCTAGAGTGGAGGTTGTATCTGTCTTAACTTAACACTGAAAGGGCTCACATTCCCATTCCATCTCTAGATCAAGTTTGATGTTTCCGCTGTAGTGTTCACAATAATGAGCACTAAAATTTAGATTGCATGATATGGATAGTTTTAAGTAAACTAAGGGAATGGGTTGACAAATGTAATGTAGTTTATGAACTCATTACAATGATAAATATTATTGACCAAATTGTTTACACCATAAAAGTTTGACAAGTATGTTGAACATATGACGTGTTTATCTGTTGTGCTTGGTTGGTGTGAGTTATAAATAACTCACAATTCTCATGCATACAGTTTATAGTTATTTAAGTTGATAAATTATTTATTCATTGATTCATGCAGTTATTAATATGATTTACTTATATATGTTTATATTATATACATGAGTTCATATAAATGTTTAGTAAAAGCTGTACAGTGATTTCAGGTTAGAAGCGGTTAAATGAACGAAATTCCTGCATATGCTTCCTTTGTGAAGTGGTGCATGAAGTGGCTTTAATTTAGAAGCACTAAAGGGGACACGAGTCCTGTACAGAGTCGGTTTAAGACTGCATAGTAGACTGAATATGGTTTGGACTTAATTATATTACTCTTGGATCATAAGCGTCAAACGACACTGCACTTCATCACACTATGGAATTTGTGTCAATAAAGTATTAGTATTTATAATTATGGAAGTCCTACATTATTAAATGATGTAAAGATTTGTATAGTTTGATACAAATATTCTCATTGGACAGAGATCTGGACTGAAATTTTTTTTACAGTGACCACTAAAGTTAAGTTTAAATTGAGAGTCATTTTCTAAAAATTATGTTGAAATTAATATGTCAAATGCTTCCAAACTCAAATTTAAAATAATCAATATTGCCTAAATGTGAGAATGTTAGAATTATGTTCTAACTTGGGTTTCTGCTGATTAATTTTATTTTCTCAAAACAGGTTAAATGAAGATACGTAAAGCCCAATATAATATGATCCACTACAGTTGGGGTCTTGGTTTGTTTCAGTCATTTATTTGGTGTGATATGCAAGGTGTAGGGTCTGTTATTAAGACTAGAACTACCTTAATGGAATGTCCCACTATAGTATAAAAGGTTAGATCCCTCTCTCCCATCTATAACACTAGCATCTTATTGCTAGGGTGGCTTGCTCCATTGATGGCCACCATATAGAAATTGGAGAGGGAGAGGGAGTCACCTATGCTAGGCACGCAGACCACAATGTGTCGATCTAAATTCTCAAACATCTCTCGGTCTATCTACAGAGAACGGTACGTGTTTATGTTATAGTTAAAGTTCTATTTAAATATCTGATATTGAAATTTTGGAAAATCCTACGGCATTACCAAACATGGAATAAGTGAATCAGAGCATTGGCATGGTAGAAATTATATAAAAACCAAGGCCAACTAGAAGTGTCTG
Organism: Gardenia jasminoides; assembly: GCA_013103745.1. Classification (NCBI taxonomy): domain Eukaryota; kingdom Viridiplantae; phylum Streptophyta; class Magnoliopsida; order Gentianales; family Rubiaceae; genus Gardenia; species Gardenia jasminoides. Next base: position 2,204,127 of record CM023097.1, read on the forward strand.
AATTATGTAGGTTTGGACCCTGTGCAAGAGTGGCCCTGACACCAGGATGAACAACTTGAAGTTCCACCACAAAATCTATTGGCAGTTAATAGTAATTGAGTGTAGAAACTCATAATGTTTTATCAATTAGTCAAGAAAGTCATGAATAATTGATGTGATATTATTTTGTTTATCATTGATATCAATATTGTCTTAGAAAAAAATTTGTTTTTAAAGAGCTGGAAGAAATAGTTCCATAGTATATTCCATTTTCTTTTGATATCACTTGTAATGGTATCATTTTCACATTAGATACTGAAATCAAATCTTGTGCAGACTAGCTTGACTAGAGAGGTCGGTTTATCTAAATGAGAAAAGACAAGCACCGCATAAAGATAAGGGATGATTTCATAAAACTCCCGTTGAGGTTTCTGACAATTGCAGCCACCTCCCTTGAGATTTGAAAAATTACACTTATCTCCTTGGTGTTAAGAAAAGACCATAATAACATTGACAACTATATAAATCCTAAATGAAAAGTAGGTATAAAGTAGAAAAATTGCATTTTACAAATATTTCTTTATCCAAAAGCTCTAATTTCATCTCACTTTATATATTCCTAGGTCATTTAAATGGATTTTTTTGCTTAGTTTTATAAATAGCCAACTAGGAGGAATATATTTATTAAAAACAGTTTCTTCACAAATGACTTTGCAAAGAAAAAATATCCAAACATTAAAACATGATGTCTTAAAATATGATCTAAATTTTGCTGTAAGGAACTATTTTAAAATTTTTTACTTAGCAAGTAACACTAATATTTGGTTTCTTTTATCATTTAATTTGTTTTGTAAATCAAATAGGGGCAAGATAGGATATATCATTAGACTTGTTATGCTTGCATCATCATTTGTTACCAAAACATATTTTCCAGGGGAGGTTTCTGAAATTTTTCAAACCTCGAGAGAGATGGCTGCAATTATTCCAAATGTCAATGGAGGTTTCTAAAATTATCCCTAAAGCTAAATACCAAATCTTGATATCAAATCATAAGGGAAAGGAGATATAATAAATGTCATTATCACAGCACTTAGTCATAATTAGTTTCGTATGTTTGTCTAGCAAGAAACTAAATGGTGAAAATCGTATTAGGAGTTCTAGTTGTCGAATGTGCAGAATCCAATGAATCAGACCACACACGTAAGAGTCCTGATCACGTACATAATTAGAAGAATAACTATCTGTATTAACGTGGATGTCTATTTGTATTCCCTAAAAGATTGATATATGAATTCCTCACAAGATACATTGGTATATTGATGTATCCTCTCTTAGTATGTTAGTTCATTTATAGAATTACTAAATTAATGTAATTGAAATACGAAATTCATGTATGAATATTAAATAGGGTTCATATACCTTTAATCTTGATTTGCCTATAAATAGAATTATTCTAACCTCAGTTGTAACAACTCTGAACAGTTGAGTTAATAATAGAATAACTTTCTATTTTACCTCTTATATCTATTCTGTCAACTTCTTAAATCTCTACTTTTAGTAGTTACAACAAAACTGAGATTTATTCCAACTCATAAAGTATTTGCATTTTGTCTTGACCGTGAATCTACTTATAATTGTGTATCATAAATATTTATTTTCATTACATTGGCTTGGTCAATATGTTTGTCACAGAAGTCAGAGGTGGATACAGGGTGAATACCTGCATGTTGGTGATTGCTGACCCTTGCTTCACATATATGCCTAGTCATTAAGTACACACTGGGGACTGAAAACCAAGCACATGCCCTGCACCTCTAATTTAATTTAATTTGGAAAATAAGGAATAGTGTGGACCAATTTCATTTTTGTATTTCTTATGTTCATATAAGAGTCAACACAGATTTCAGAAAGGTCCTATGCCTAATGAGGTTGAGAGACATCATGGTTTAAGGGGCGACCCTTGTGAACAAGAAGGAATTCGTAAAATCTTAGAATCGAACACCATGATAAAAACTAGCCTCACGATTATATCATCTTGAGATTCGATAAAAGAAAGGTACATTAGCAGTTAATACATTATAATGTTATTAGGAATACGACAAAATGAAAGACCAAGAAAAGAAGGAAGTACTGAAAAGTTTAAAAACAACAAAAGCATCCAAAACCAATAAAATGACATTGAAACTAAACCTTCAACAAATTACCGTGAATTTTTTTTCTCTCTAAATGAGAGCTTTCTCTCTCTAGCATAGAGAGCCTTTCTCCCTTTGGTGGGAGTTCAAACCTGCTATCAAAGTTTAAAATTTCAAAAATTCAAAAAACCTAAAATTTGGGAGCTCAAAAACCAAAAGAAAAATCAATGCAACTGGACAACAATACTAGATCTATTGAAACGATCCCTACTACACAATAGCAAACTCAGCTAGGAAGTTATTGCGGAACCACCAAGAGGTTAAAGACAAAAGGAAGTGTGCAGGAGGAAGTAACTAGTACTCACAGATAGAAAGATCAATTGCCAGCAGGGAAGGACTAAAAGATGGGTCAAATGGCTACAGATAAGGCCAGTTCACAGCATTAAAGCCTTTCGGTAATTATAAGTTAAACATTTTACTTGGTTTCCATCTCTTCCTTTCTTCCTGTGGTCTCATCTTGTACCGGGTAGGTAGGAGTGCTAATACCTTTAGCTAGCTTTTGTCGAGTCATCCGCATTTAGTGGGGTGGGAGCTAAACTTAGTGTCAGATTCTTCTGTGTTTACTCTATAGTCTAAATGCTTGTGATCTCTAAGGGAATTCCTAATTTCTAGAATTAGTTGACTAACACAGTGGAACAAGTGTCTTCATTTCCTTATGCACAGGTTTGATTAGCAACCTTCTGTGATTGTGCTTGGCTGTGATTTCCAAGAGCAAAGACAGAATGGCAGAGGAAATAACAGACATAATGTAGAGGTTTGCTCTGAGTAATAATGAGGTAGAGGGGACAGAGCTGGATATGGAAGATGTGAATCCAGGAAGACAAGAATGCATGATAAGCCTATTTGGGAAAGTACATGTAGCCAACGTCACAGGCCTGAAGAAATTTGTTACCCATGCCTGGGTTTACCCGAAGAATTTAACAGTAGTGGAGCTAGGTCCTAATATGTTTCAATTCACAGTTCCGGATGAACAAGACAGAACCATAATCCTTAACGGGGGCCCTTGGATACTTGACAATCAGATCTGGGTCCTGCGTAACTGGTATGAAGGAATTGAGAAAGATTGAATTGCCTTCCAGATTGCACCGTCATGGATACAGGTCTAGAACTTACCTGTCCGTTAGATATCCAAAAATGCTGGAAGGAAGATTGGACTAGTCTTTGAGGAGGTAAGAGAGGTAATTATCCCCTAATCTGGAGGGAAAGAAGGTAAACACGTGAAACTACTAGTGATGGTTGATATCTTTGAACCTTTGATGAGAGGAACCACTGTGAGAATGGGTGGAATAACTAAGTGGGCAAAGTTCAAATACGAACAGTGCCCAGATTTCTGCTACCAATGTGGAAGGATTGGACACAGTGACAAGAATTGTAAAAGAAATGCCAGTGTACAGTAGGAGCAGCAAGGGAATCAGTATGGACCGTGGATGAGAGCCTTCACTAGTAAAGGATCACCTTAGAAGGAGAGGAATGGGAAAAATCCTGGTACGGATAGAGGCTACTGGGGGATCCAAAATAAGGAATTGACAAGGAAGGACAAAACTGACACAACAACCTCACATGAGAAAGATACTACCCAACAGGAGGCAAGGAAGATTCTGAGCCCTACACCAACAAGAGTAGGAAATCAAGGGAATGGGAAAGAAACAGAGGTGGAGGATAGGAGCAACATTGGTAATATAGAGCCCAGAGCAGCTAAAAGGGAATTATAATAAATGAAGAAACAACCAGGAAACAAATGAACCAAGAGACAGGTATGGAGGAAGAAAGCAAAGAGCTGGAACAAAATGAGAGCATTGGAAGTCAAATGAGAACATGGAAAATGGAGGACTACACAATGGAGTAACTACATGAGGTGGTTCTGATTCAACATATGGAGTTCACAGAAGGAGAGACAAAGTCTACGAAGACATGGCAAAATAACCCTACAACTGTGAAAGAACAATCACCAAGTAGTCATTATAATAAAGAGAATACAACTTCTGAGATGCAAGTGGAAAACTCAATCCATAATGAAATGGGTAGCTGTAGCAGGAACCAAGGAAAAATCGAAAAAACTCAAAGAACATGCACAACTAGATCAAGACAATCTCTGAAGGACATTGGCAATAGCAAGGCCTGTCAGCAACAATTGACAAAGAAGAAGTTTCACCTGAGGGATGAAGAGAAGGTGGATTCGGAGAAAGTGGTGCAAAAACAGAAAAGGCCCAAGAGTGATCAAGATCAAGTTCCACCAATGGAAGTTTCTGAAGGGGAGAGGACCAGACTTCTCTAGGCCTCCAATCAGGAATGAGAGTCATGGTGTGGAATTGTCAAGGAGCAGGGAGCCCCTTGACAATTCCCTAGCTGAAGGAGTCCCAAAAACTCCTCTCCCCCAACATATTATTCTTGAGTGAAACAAAAAATAGGAAGCAATACATGGACAAGATCCAGAGAACACTCAACTTTGAGAATGGAATTGTAGTGGAGGCTATGAATAAGGATGGTGGAATGGCAATGTATTGGGAAATAGAAACCAAGGTTCTGGAATCCTACTTAGCAGCTTTTACTATAGAAGTAAAAATCCAAGACTCAGACAGCAACTGTGAATGGTGGTTAGTTGGGGTTTATGCCAGCTGTGATGCTCAAGTAAGGAAAAAACAATGGTCTGTGATAGAACAAAGGAAACATCTATGGGGTGAGAAATGGATCATAGCTGGAGACTTCAACGACCTTTGCTCAAATGAAGAAAAGTGGGGTGGTAGAATCCGAGAAGAAAGAAGCTTCCAAGACTTCAAACAATTCATAAATGGGAATCAACTGATTGACATTGGCTATTCTGGTCATCCATGGACTTGGTGTAATAACTAGAATGAAGAAGGATTGGTTAAACAAAGGTTGGATAGAGTATTATGTAACTCTAGCTGGTCGGAAACTTTCAACAAAGCAAAATGTGGCCATATAGATACTTAGGCTTTGGACCATTGCATGCTGATGGTTGACACCAAGGATCAAACAGAGCTAGAAAGAGGAGGTTCTTCTTTGATAAAAGATGGTTACATCAGGAGGAGTTCAAGGAGATAGTGGAAAAGGCGTGGAACCATCCAGTAGAGGGATCTAGGATGTTCAAGGTTGCAAGGAAAACCAAAAATTGCAGGCTAGCTATCCTAAAGTGGAGTAATACTTTCCAAAAGAACTCAAGGCAGAAAATTGAACAAATAAAAAATCAACTGGAATAGCTTTAAAGGAAATGGAGAAGGCAATGTGAAAGGTGACATAAGTCAGCTTAAGAACCACTTGAAGGAAGCTTACAAAGAAGAAGAAACCTTCTAAAGCCAAAAAGCTAGATTGAGCTGGCTAAAAGAGGGAGACAAAAATACTCAGTTTTTCCATGCCTAGGTGAAGGGAAAGAGGAGAAGAAATAGAATGCAACACATCCAGAAAACTGATGGCAGCTGGACTAGAAATGAAGAGGAGATTGGGATTGAGGTTGCGAGCTACTATAGACAGCTTTTCACCTCCTCGAGTGCTGGGAATTTCACACAGATTTTGGAAGGATTACCATGCACAATCACAAAGGATATGAACCAGGAGCTAACCAAGCCTATGGAAGAAGAAGAAATCAGACTAGCAATCTTCACTATGGACCCAAACAAAGCTCCAGGCAATAATGGTATGACCTCTTGCTTCTTTCAAAAGTTTTGGCATGTTATCAAATCTGACATTACATCTGCTATAGAAAGTTTCTTTTACTGTTCCATATTAAAAGCGTTTAATCATACTGTCATTTCATTGATTCCCAAAGTAGAATATGTGATGCCCCACCTTTCCCTAGGGCTCTAAGGATTAGCGAATTGCTCCAACTCACAAGACACAAATACCCAAATTACCATCAAAGCATTAAAACTCAACATTTTCTCAAAATAAAGTAAAACTCCAAGTTACATGGACATAAAGCTTACAAACATCTCAATCTTAAAGTTTACAACCAACTTCAAACTTACAAAATGGAATAAATCCACTAATACATCAATACTTAAACAAAAGGTAGAACACTTGACTTTTAAGCCATAAGCAAACTCTCCGACCTCTTACACATCCCTGTTAAGGAAAACAAAAGGGAATGTAGTAAGTTAAAACTCAATGAGGTCCCAAATAAAACATGCAGTCACATTAACAAATATGCAAAACAAATAGTCAAATCTCACATTTGATGTAAAATAAAGCAACACACTCAAATAAAGAATACAGGTGGCTTCCAAAAGCCAAATCCACAAAAGCTTGATCGAAACATGAGCTGTTGACTCTCCGTCAACGTTTGAAGTCAAGAACCAAGTCCGTAGACACCACTTACACCACAACCGTCCACCAATCACCCCTTACCAAGCTCGAGCACCTCAACTAATCAAATTTGGGTAACACTTGAGTATACCATGTCCCAAAGAACCAAATTGAATAACCTATGGTTCACCGATCTTTTGGATCAAGCCCACACTGGCTCGATACAAACGGCTCACCAATAGGGTTTTGGGGTTTTCGGAGTCCTAAACAAATCAAATTAGTCGACGGTATATCACCGGGATGACTTTTCACATCAAAATACACAAAGTCAAATCACAGTTCGAGTAGGTCAAACTCCAAGTGAAAGTCAAACGGGAGAGTTCGAGAGCGACAAAGTGCATCCTCGACTCAACCTCAGTAGTCCAAACATGTATGAATTGTAAGCAAGTTCAATAGTCACATTTCAAGCAACTCACACAGTCACGTAGTTCACATAAACACATAAGTCATGTAGTTCAAGAAATCACACAAGTTCACAAAACAAGCAAGGGAACACTCACCAAACAAAGCCAAGTAACTCAAATGTTCGCATCTTGATCACCCTCGATACCACCTTTGAGCCATATGGACATCCAATGTATACAATCATCAACTCAAACCAAAGCAAGTAAATGCAACTTAACAAGTGCAAATGAATGCTACTAGTTAATGCACCTAAACTAGGAAGTTCTAGGGTGATTTAAGGTCACAAAATGATAAAACATTGAAGGTTTCATAGATTCACAAGTCAAGTTCGATGTTTGGAATGAAATAAGCGTGCAAAGATTCAAGAAGCATCAAGGTTCGACCAAGAATAAGTTCACGACAAAAGCTGAAGTTTGGGTATAACAGTAGGCACTGCATAGTCTTGGGAAAATGGGTATAACTTGGCGTAGAAAAATCAAAATCTAGTGCAATTAGTGGCGTTAGAAACTAGACTCATAGGGCTTTCCAATGGTATATGGGTCAGCTCCTAGTTCGTTTCCTATCAATACCAGGAAATCTGGGAAGTCGACTGTTTTTTCAACTCTGACGGAGTGCAAAACAGAAAGTTGGTTCAAAAGTTTGCACAATTCAAGAGGTTTTCACCCTTCAAAATAAATGGATTCCACTCCAATAACAAGAATTAGTGAAGCTTGAGTAAGAAAGAATCACAAAACAAGAGGAAAAATCTCCCCGACAGATTTAGCCAACAACCTTCAACAAAAATAGTCCACAGTTTTCTTCCAATTTAAAAGTTCAAACCAATTTCTATAACTTTTCTAGCATGGATATAGAAGCTAAACAAGCATCTTTCTCAAAGGAACAATCATCAAAGACAAGTGATTAGTGCTAATCCAAAAATCAAACACATAATAAGCATAAAGTTAAACCAACTATCAAGATGCAACTACGAGAATCCAAGCCAAAAATTTATGTTTTCAAGCACCAACCATCCTTAATCATCACCAAAAACCTTCATTAAACTAACTTTAAAGATCATAGAGCTAGGGTTTTGGAAAAAAATTACCTTAACAAGTTAAAGAAGTGATTCTCCAAACAACTAAGATCTTCTCCTACCAAACTTGAGGATTGATGGTTAAGGTGCTAGCAAACTTTCTTTCTTTGATTTCCTATCAAACTAAGCAAGATTTAGGTTAGTTTTTATAAGTTTTTCTCCTCTCTTTTTCACTCCTTGAAGTCGGCCAACCTCCCAAGAAAAAGAAGAGATTGTGTTGTTTTTAAAAGAGAAAAGTTGAAGGGAAAAGCCATTCAAATCAAAGTTAAATCTTGTGGTGACAAGTGGTGGTTTCTTGGCCAAGCTTCCTAATAAGATCTCATTTATTTACTTCTAACTCCTCTAATTTAGTTTAGTCTCCAATCAACACCAATAAATCCTATTTTCCTAGCAATTAAGTCACGCAAGAAGTTCTCACTAATTCTAAAATTGAATCTAAGAAAATTTTATCTAACCAAACAATAAATGATGTACTTAGTGAAAACATACCACTAATGCACTAAAGGAATTTATATGCACTTGAATGAGTTAAATGGTAATGTATGCATGGAATTTCTAGGGCTCTCACACTCTCTCCCCCTTAAAAAAATTTTGTCTTCGAAATTCTCACCTTGAGTCCAGAATAAATCAGGATATTTCTTATGCATTTCTTCTTCCATTTCCCAAGTGGTTTCCTCAATTTCATGATTTCTTAGCTCCTCGTAAGTCAGAGATTCGTCAATGTCAATTTCTTTTGGCTTCAAGACGTGAGTGGGATCTAGATGATATTTCTTTAATAGAGAAACATGAAACACATCATGGATTTTGGATAAGCTCGCTGGTAATCTCAATCGATAGGCTACGGCCCCTACTCGCTGAAGAATTTCAAACGGCCCCACATATCTTGGTTGGAGTTTCTTTCTTGTCCCCACCATGAGGCTTCGAAGTGGAGTAATTTTAAGAAATACCTTACCCCCAACTTCAAATTTCAAATCTTTTCACCGATTATCTGCATAACTCTTTTGTCAGCTCTGGGCTGTTTGAAGTTTTTAACGAATCATCTTTACTTTTTCATAAGCATCCTCAATCCATGGCACTGTGGTTGGATCCAACATTTTCCTTTCTCCCACTTCATCCCGAAGATCGGTGATCGACATTTCCTACCATAAGGGCTTCATACAGTGCCATTTGAATAGATGAGTGATAAATATTATTATAAGCAAATTCCACTAATGCCATGTATTGGCCCCAACTCCCTCCAAAATCTATAATACATGTCCTTAACATATCCTCTAGGGTTTGAATGGTCCTCTCCGACTGACCATCCGTTTGAATATGATAGGTCGTACTGAAGTTCAACTTAGTTCCTATAGTTTCTTGCAACTTTTGCCAAAATCGAGACACAAATCGGGGATCTCTGTACGAAACTATACTCATTGGAATCCCATACAGTCTCACTATCTCATCCATGTATAACTGAGCCAATTTTTCCAAAAAATACTTCATGTTAATGGACAAGAAATGAGCTGACTTGGTTAATCTGTCAACTATTACCCAGACAGCATCGTGGCCTCTTTGAGTTCGTGGCAATCCCGACACAAAATCCATTGTAATATATTCTCATTTCCATTCAGGGATTTCAAGAGGTTGTAACAAACCCGAAGGCTTTTGATGTTCAGCTTTCACTTGTTGGCAAACCAAACATGTCTGGACAAATTGAACAATCTCCTTTTTCATGTTATCCCACCAGTACAATCCCTTAAGATCTTGATACATCTTATTGCTTTCAGGGTGTACCGTGTATTTGGAACGGTAAGTCTTTTCTAAAATATCCCTTTTTAACTCTTCATCTTTTGATACTACTATACGGTCCGAAATTTCAAAATTCCCTCAAAACTTACATTGAATTTCGATAATTCCCCTTTCTGTGCCTTCTCAAGTCATTTTTGTACCATTACATCATGTTTCGGGGCTTCTTTTATATGATCCAATAAGGTTGACCTCACTGTGATATTCCCAAAAAGTACTTTCTGTCGATCAAGTCTAGGGTCCCACTCACTTTACTTGTTCTAATAGTTTCCACTCCTTAGTCATCAATCGAGCTATCTGAACCTTTCGACTTAAGGCATCTGCTACTGCGTTAGTTTTTCCGGGATGATAATTAACAGTACAGTCGTAATCCTCCAGAAATTCTATCCATCGACATTGCCTTAAGTTCAAATATTTCTGGGAGAACAAGTACCTCAAACTTTTGTGATCTGTATAAACCTCAAAAATAACCCCATATAGGTAATGTCTCCACTTCTTTAGGGCAAAACAACTGCCAATTCTAAATCTTGGGTCGGGTAATTTTGCTCATGAGATTTTAGTTTCCGAGAAGCAAATACAATCACCTTCCCATTTTGCATTAAAATACATCCTAATCCTTCTCTTGAGGCATCAGTATACACAGTGAAACTGTCTTTCCCATTCGGTAAGGTCAAAACCAGTGACTCGATTAGTCATTTCTTCAATTCTTGAAAACTAGTTTGACATTTAGAATTCCAGACAAATTTACCATACTTTCTAGTCAAGTTGGTCAAAGGTCCTGCTATTCGTGAGAAATCCTTAATGAATCGACGATAATATCCTGTCAATCCCAAGAAACTACAAACCTCAGTGGAATGTTCTGGTTGTTTCCACTCAAGGACAGCTTCTACTTTAGTTGGGTCTACAGTAATGCCCTCTTTTGAAGTTACATGCCCTAGAAAAGAAACTTGCTCCAACCAAAACTCACACTTGCTAAATTTGGCATATAATTTATGGTCTCTTAGGGTTTGCAAAACAATCTTTAAATGTTGCTCATGCTCCTCTCGCGACTTGAAATATACCAGAATATCATCAATGAACACCATCACAAATTGGTCTAGATAGGGTTTGATCACCTGATGCATTAAATCCATGAATGTCACAAGGGCATTAGTTAGACCAAAAGGCATCACTGCAAACTCGAAATGCCCATATCTAGAATTAAAGGTAGTATTTGGCACATCTTCTTTCTTAATTTTTAGTTGGTAATACCCCTGTCTCAAATCCAATTTGGAAAATACCACAGCCCCTTGCAATTGATCAAATAATTCATCGATATGGGGTAAAGGGTATTTATTCTTCACAGTAACATAATTTAGGCCCCAATAATCTATGCATAATCTTAAGCTACCATCCTTTTTCTTTACAAACAGCACCGGCGCTCTCCAAGGAGACTCACTCTCGCGTATAAAATCACGTTCCAACAAATCTTGCAATTGCAACTTCAACTCCTTAAGTTCGGCGGGTGCTATTCGATATGATACTTTAGAAATGGGGTTTGTCTCATGTAAAAGATCAATCTTAAATTCCACTTCCCTTTCCGGTGGCAACGAAACTAATTCATCAGGAAAAACATCTGAAAAATCATTTACCACCAAAACATCTTCCAATTTCACCTTATCTCCAGGAGTATTAATTAGGAAAGTTAGATAAACCTGTGCTCCTTTACTTAGCAATTTCCTAGGCCGAATTCTCGAAATAAGTGCAGATGAAGCCAATCTACCCTTCACATCTAATCGTAGGGTGGCTTCTCTCGATATACAAAACTCCACCGCTTTAGTCTTACAATTTAATTGGGCAGAGTATCGGGTTAACCAATCCATCCCTATAATAACATCATACCCCTTAAGATCCAAACCAACCAAGTCCACCACCAATTTTCGTTCTCCTACCCAAATCTCACAGTTTTTATACACCATGTTTGCAATTAAACTTTGATCCCCAGTAGGTGTCCTAACTTCCAAGTCATACGGTAATTTAACAGATTTTACATCTATACCACACATGAAAGTAGGATTTACAAAAGAATGAATTACACCAGGATGGATTAAAAGCTTAGCCAAGCGGTGGAAAACAAGAATTGTACCTTCAACCACCTTGGACCATTCAAGAGCTTGGTTTTGGTCCAAAGTATAAACCCTAGCAGGCACTCTCGGTCTACTTCCACTTGTAGCCGGTTGCTTAGGGTTGGTTTTGTTCAAGGGTTGACCGTCCTTTCCTTCACAGGTTATGGCTGGGCATAAAGCGATCAGCACTACCACAGTGACGACATTTTCTTTCCTTCCGCCAACAATTATCTATGGTGTGGTTTGGTTTTCCACAGTAACTGCAGTTCTCACAAGGAGTCGATACCAAACCTCCTTGAGAGACACTTCTTTGTTGTCCTCTGCCACTTTGAGCTCCTCTGGACGGCGCTCCTCTTTGTGGTCCCAGAAGTCGACTTCCACTCGCCCCTCTTCCAAACTTAGGGATTGGAACCGTCTTATCAACCTGTCCTGTAGTGCTACTAGATGCACCTCGTTTCTTTGTTTGAAAAGTCCTAACTTAAGCCCTAACCTGCTCAACCCGTTGGGCTTTCTCGAGAGCATTTTTGAAAGTATTAACCTGAGCTACAGCTAAATCCTTCTGAATTTCTACGTTTAGTCCTTGTACAAAACGCCTTATCCTTCTTTGCTCAATTGTCACCAATTCGAGAGCAAACCTGGATAACTTAGTAAACTGCGTTTCATACTCAGCCACGCTCAAAGTGCCCTGGCGAAGTCTTATAAAATCATCCTCTCTTCGCTCTTGAATTATAGGTGGAAGGAATTTCTAGTTAAATTCTCTAGTGAAGTTAAGCCAGGTACATGACGTTTGCTCTCTTTCCCAATTTGCTCGTACTACGTTCCACCACGAGCGAGCCACTCCTTCCAGTTGAAAAACGACAAAGGTAACTTGTCTTTCCTCAGTATAGTTCAAGGCAACAAAGATATTTACCATTCTCTCAAACCAGTTCTCTGCCACCTCAGGATCTGGTCCTCCCAAGAATTTAGGAGGAGAGAACTTTTGGAACCGTTCTAAGGCTCTATCCCCACCCCCCTCATGATTTCTAGGTTGGTTATTGGGTTCTAAACCTTGTCGGTCTGTTAGCCGTTCTAGGATATCAGTCATACGGTTAATAGCCATAGCAACTTGGTTTCTCTCATTAACCCTCGGTCCCTGATTTTGGTTAATAGCAGACCCTTATTCCTCCTCTTGTTCATGAGGCTGTCCGCGTCCACGACCTCGACCACGTTATCTCTTCTCCATTTGTTTTCTTACAGATCTAGGGTTGAAATTATGCAAGAATTAAGATGCATGATTACATGAATGCATACATAATATACAAGTTCCCAACAAAATATAGTACACCCAAACTAAATATAAAAGTCTTACAAAAGTCAAACATCACTTTCCAAACGAGCCTATCTCACTAGTCAATTCCCAACAGAGCTAGCAGACCCTCCATTCTCAAGCTCTGTTACCGGGATCTAGGCCAGCTAGATTCACATCCACCACATCCCTAAGTAAAGTCTTACACTCCTCTAAGATACCCACAGTCTGATCTCCCACGTCCCTCAGATTCCTAGTGTGGCACGCATTAACTTCTTGCATTTGTTGGCGCATAGCATCAGTCCTTTCTTGCTCATCTAGAATATCCATTTCAAGTTTAGCTATCCTAACGGCTTGCATATGCATAATAGCCCTTAGACTCAATAGTTCCTCTAGGCCCCTCTGGTTGGCTCGAATTAGCTCCCTCCTTTCACGAAGCACTGACAAGACTACCTCATCTGGGTACGAGTAAGTTCTCCAACAACAGTACTGCGACATAACCTGACGGGCCGAACTCCAAACCCTATAAACTCCTCCAGTCACCGACAAATAGCGAACCACAGGAAGACGTCTCCGAGGCGGTTCGTTTCCACCATTTCCATCCATTTCCTATAAGAAAACAAATCAAAACTTAAACTAACTTATCAAGTTTTAAAACTTAATTAAGAACTCATTCACACTTAAATTACTACAACTACCAACTTCCTAATTTGCCCAAGCCGCTTCAAACCTAGTCTCCGATACCAACTGTGATAACCCCACCTTTCCCTAGGGCATACCCTAAGGATTAGCGAACTGCCTGTCCAACTCTCGTCAGGACTCAAATACCCAAAGTACCATCAAAGCATTAACACTCAACATTTTCTCAAAATAAAGTAAAACTCCAAGTTACATGGACATAAAGTTTACAAACATCTCAATCTTAAAGTTTATAACCAACTTTAAGCTTACAAAATGGAACAAGTCCACTAATATATCGGTATTTAAACAAAAGGTAGAACACTTGACTTTTAAGCCACAAGCAAACTCTCCGACCTCTTACACATCCCTATTAAGGAAAATAAAAAGGAATGGGGTAAGCTAAAACTCAATGAGATCCCAAATAAAATATGCAGTCACATTAACAAATAGGCAAAACAAATAGTCAAATTTCACATTTGATGTAAAATAAAGCAACACACTCAAATAAAGGATACAGGTGGCTTCCAAAAGCCAAATCCACAAAAGCTTGATCAAAACATGAGCTGTTGAATTTCCGTCAACGTTTGAAGTCAAGAACCAAGTCCATAGACACCACTTACACCACAACCGTCCACCAATCACCCCTTACCGGGTCCGAACGCCTCAACTAATCAAATTTGGGTAACACTCGAGTATACCATGTTCCAAAGAACCAAATTGAATAACCTATGGTTCACCAATCTACTCAACCAAGCCTATGCTGGCTCAATACAAACGGCTCACCAATAGGGGTTTTGGGGTTTTGGATCCCCAAACGAATCAAATTAGTCGACAGTATATCACCCGAATGACTTTTCATATCAAAATACACAAAGTCAAATCGCAGTTCGAGTAGGTCAAACTCCAAGTGAAAGTCAAACTGGAGAATTCGAAAGTAATAAAATACACCCTCAACTCAACCTTAGTAGTCCAAACATATATGAAATGTAGGCAAGTTCAATAGTCACATTTCAAGTAACTCACACAGTCGCATATTTCAAGTAAACATATAAGTCATGTAGTTCGAGAAATCACACAAGTTCACGAAACAAGTAAGGAAACACTCACCAAACAAAGCCAAGTAACTCAAATGTTCACGCCTTGATCACCCTCGATACCACCTTCGAGCCTTATGTACAACCAATATATACAATCATCAACTCAAACCAAAGCAAGTAAATGCAACTTAACAAGTGCAAATGAATGCTACTAGTTAATGCACCTAAATTAGGAAGTTCTAGGGTAATTCAAGGTCGCAAAATGATGAAACATTGAAGGTTTAATAGATTCACAAGTCAAGTATGATGTTTGGAATGAAATAAGCGCGCAAAGATTCAAGAAGCATCAAAGTTCGACCAAGAATAAGTTCACGACAAAAGCTGAAGTTTGGGTATAATAGTGGGCACTGCACAGTCTTGGGAAAATAGGTATAACTTGGTGTAGAAAAATTGAAATCGAGTGCCGTCAGTGGTGTTAGAAACTAGCTCATAGGGCTTTCCAACGATATATGGATTAGCTCCTAGTTCATTTCCTATGAATACCAGAAAATCTATGAAGTCGACTATTTTTCCAACTCTGATGGAGTGCAGAACAGAAAGTTGGTTCAAAAGTTTGCGCAATTCAAGAAGTTTTTACCCTTCAAAATAAATTGATTTCACTCCAATTTGATACACAAATGTCCTAACAATGTTTCTCAACAAGAATTAGTGAAGCTTGAGCAAGAAAGAATCGCAAAACAAGAGGAAAAATCTTCCCGGCAAATTTAGCCAACAACCTTCCACAAAAACAGTCCACAGCTTTCTTCCAATTTAAAAGTTCAAACCAATTTCTATAACTTTTCTAGCATAGATATGGAAGCTAAACAAGCATCTTTCTCAAAGGAACAATCATCAAAGACAAGTGATTAGTGCTAATCCAAAAATCAAACACATAATAGGCATAAAGCTAAACCAAGTCTCAAGATGCAACTACAAGAATCCAAACCAAAAATTTATGTTTCCAAGCACCAACCATCCTTAATCATCACCAAAAACCTTCATTAAACTAACTTTAAAGATCATAGAGCTAGGGTTTTGGAAGAAAATTACCTTAACAAGCTAAAGAAGTGATTCTCCAAGCAACTAAGATCCTTCTCCTACCAAACTTGAGAATTGATGGTTAAGGTGCTAGCAAACTTTCTCTCTTTGATTTCCTATCAAACTAAGCAAGATTTAGGGTGGTTTTTGTAAGTTTTT
The DNA here is from genome assembly GCA_013103745.1 of Gardenia jasminoides. NCBI lineage: Eukaryota > Viridiplantae > Streptophyta > Magnoliopsida > Gentianales > Rubiaceae > Gardenia > Gardenia jasminoides. The sequence goes on from CM023097.1 coordinate 2,220,227, forward strand.
CTCCTCTCTTTTCACTCCTTGAAATCAGCCAACGTCCCAAGAAGAAGAAGAGATTGTGTTGTTTTTAAAAGAGAAAAGTTGGAGGGAAAAGCCATTCAAGTCAAAGTTAAATCTTGTGGTGACAAGTGGTGGTTTCTTGGCCAAGCTTCCTAATAATATCTCACTTATTTACTTCTAACTCCTCTAATTTAGTTTAGTCTCCAATCAATACCAATAAATCCTATTTCTCTAGCAATTAAGTCACGCAAGAAGTTCTCACTAATTCTAAAATTGAATCTAAGAAAATTTTATCTAACCAAATAATAAATAATGTACTTAGTGAAAACATACCACTAATGCACTAAAGGAATTTATATGCACTTGAATAAGTTAAATGGTAATGTGTGCATGGAATTTCTAGGACTCTCACAAAATGTCCTACTGATCTGAAGCACTACAGGCCTATCAGCATGTGTAATGTAGTTTACAAAATCATTTCAAAAATTCTGGTCAATAGGATGAAACCTCTTCTCAGTTATTGCATCATTAAAAACCAATCTGTTTTTGTCCCTGGAAGACAAATATTGGACAATGTTATCATCTTCCATGAATTTATTCATCATCTCAATAATAAAAGATATGGTAAGGAAGATTTTATCTGTGAAACTGGACATGTCCAAAACCTATGACAGAGTTGAGCGGTCTTTCTTAAAGGCAATGATGAGTAAGATGGGGTTCTGTGGGGAGTGGATTAAGAGGGTGATGAACTGCCATTAGCAATGTGAGTTTCTCTTTCAATATTAATAGGGAGCACAATGAATATGTCAGACTAGAAAGAGGGATAAGACAGGGTAACCCTTTCTCACCCAATCTGTTCCTTATATGCTCTGAAGGATTCTCACACATGCTGAAGAAAGCTGCTAAGGGAAGTAGAATTAAAGGAATGAAAATTTGCAGGCGTGGTCCGAGCCTAACACATTTGTTTTTGCTGATGATTCTTTAGTTTCTGTAAAGCAGGAACTAAGGAAGCAATAGAGCTGATGTCCATCCTCAAACACTATGAGACTGCATCTGGTCAACTGATCAATCTAGAAAAGTCAAGTGTGATGTTCAGCAGAAATGTAGATAGTGATTTGAGGAAGGCAATCTGTCAAGAACTAGGCAACATGCATCAAGTGGCCCAAGGGAAGTACTTAGGTCTGCCAATGGCAATACATCAAGGACAACATTTCGAGAAGGATGCAAAGTTGGAAGAATAAGCTGCTTAGCTCTGCAAGCAAGGAGGTGCAACTAAAAGCAGTTGCAATGGCCATGCCAACCTATACAATGTCCTGCTTCAAGCTTTCTAGTACGCTATGCAAGGAAATCAACTCGATGATGGCCAACTTCTAGGGAGGAGGAGAGGAGAAGAAAAAGAAGACTCACTGGACATCCTAAAAGAAAATCAGTAAGCCAAAAAATGAGGAGGGATTGGGGTATAAGGATATTCAATGCTACAATAGTGCTTTATTGGCTAAGCAGATTTGGAGGTTCATTACCAAGCCAAATCTCTTAGTCAGTAAGCTACTGAAAGCAAAATATTATCCCACAGACTCAATTCTGACAAGCAAAGTACTAGGAAATGCTTCATGGTTTTGGAAGAGTGTCACTAGGGTCAGAGAGGATATGGAAACCGGAATCAGAAAAAGGATTGGCAATGGCAAAACAAGAAGAATTTGGGAAGAAATGTGGATTCCAAACACCAACCAGGGGAGACCTACTACAACAAAACCAGGAAGCTGTGAATTGCAAAGAGTGTCAGAACTGATCACTCATTACAGATGGAACAAAGCTCTAATTTTCAGGACTTTCAATGATGAGGATGCCAAGGCAATACTGAACATACCCAAAAGCATCTCAGAGAAAGAGGACAGCGCCTTTTAGGCAGGCAGCAATCAGGGAGACTACTCTGTCCAATCAGGATATCAGTATCTATGGAAACAGGAACAAAAGAGAACAATAAGGGAAGAAAGATCAGGAAGCTCGAGTTTCAAGCTGGAAAATCACAGAAGCTAGAAAATCCTATGGAAACTTCATTTAAAGTAGAAGATCAAGGTGTTTATATGGAAATGTCTTCATGAAGGCTTACCAGTGAATGAGCAGATTTGGAACAGGACAAGACAAGAGGACCCAATTTGTACGTGCTGTGGAGAGAATGTGGAAACAGTTGAGCATCTACTACTACAATGCACAAGAGCAAAGGTTATTTGGAAACTTGCCCCAGTTTAATGGGATGGCCTTCAGGAGCTGATAGGAAACTTCAGAAACTGGTGGTCCACACTAGTGGATGCTGTAAGCAAAAAGAATAGTTGGGATCGGGTGGAACTAACTGCCAATGTACTCTGGCAAATGTGGAAGGCAAGGAACAAATATTGTCTTCAATGCTAAAGAAAAAGATCCTGCACATATAATCAAGACGGCCTACAATGAGTGGCTGGAATGGAGAGAAGCACAGAAAACTGAGTATAGGAGCACAGAAGAAACAACCAGACGACAGGAAGAACCAAGGGGGAGAGAGGATGTCCAAGGAAGCAGAATGCTTAATTGCAAAAAACTAAATATTGCAGTTCACAGAACAAAGGAAAACAGCAGTGTCGGGTATGGCATAACAGCAAAGAATGAAAGGGGGGACATAATCATTGAATGGGCTCTCAAGGAAGCAAAGCTAGACAGTCAGCTGCAACAAGAAGCTGAAGCAGTGAAATTAGCCTTAGCTAAAGCATTGGAACAACATTGGCCAAGCATACCAGTGGAAGTAACAAACAAAGAGCTCCTTGATCTGCTTGAATGAAGGAAAGTTAGGAAGAGCTGGGTGGGTACAATCATAGAGGATATACAAGCTTTGCGTAGATTGTTTTGCATGTGCTCCTATCAAGTAGGAAAAATTGAAAGGAATGATCCGTGTTTAGAACTTGCAGCTCAAGCTTTGAGCAATCTATGTGATAGGGAGTGGGTTCATCCCAACCTATTATGCTAAATGCATGTTGTCTTCTTACTTCTGGGGCCTTTGCTCCTACTGTAATGGCTTTATAAGCTTCAATGAAATTCTTATCATTTCGACAAAAAAAAAAGACATTGAAAATCATTCTCCAATCTCCAATTCAACTCAGTTAAAAGTTCAAATTGCTCCTTAATTTTTTGTATTCTTAATCAATGAATTCTGAGCCAAAAAAAGTCAAATAATTCTTAGCCATGCATGAAGTTTTAGCATTAGGTATAATTAACTCAAAAGATAAAAATGTGACATAAAGAAAATAAATATTGATAATTGTTCTTATATACCCTAGATTAGCTAAACTTTCTTGTAAAAATAAACTTAAAATCTTTACAAGTGAATTTTGTAAACAAATTAGGGTAAATTCCATTTTGACCCCTCAAACTATGCACCTTATCCCACTTCAATCCCTAAATTTCAAAATGGAACACTTAAATCCGGAAACTATAAAATCTGTCCCAATTAAGTAAAATTGTTGACAGAATTTACAAAATCGTCAGTTTTCTTGGAGTGTGAAAACACGCGCATTGACTAAGGCTAAGGATGGAAATTCATAAAAACATATAAAAAATAGAAGTGTAGCATCCGTTGTTATTAATTATGAATTAATTTAGAAGTTTATATGATATTAAATTTGAATGCATCTTGTATGTTGTTACTAATTAATTTACTCATTAATTAACTTCTATCGTTTTAAGCCAAATCCAAATCCTCTCCAATACTCTCACCCTCCTCTCCTGTTATCATCCAACCAACTTCTCTTGCCGCCATCATGGCTCAAGAGCCCATCACCCCTAGATGGCTCAAAATCATCACGGAGGCTGGGCACCAACAAATACTACTCCGTTGGTGAAGAGATCTGCATTGCGTCGAAACTCTCGGCTAACCCAACCCCTTAGTGAAACACTTTTGCTTGCTTATAGTGCTAGTGTCGGTAGAGCATCTTCGCAAATAAATTTCCTGATGTCTAAGCTGCAATTTGTGTCACCCTTGAAGAAGCCCTCAATGCCCAATCAATCAATAACTGCAAATGTCCTTAACTTGCCGTCTCCGATATGTCGATGAAGCCCTGCAAAAGATCCTTGAATTTCTCTAGATACTCCATTCAAATCTCCACGCCTTGCATCTGGGTTGAAACCTTGGCCATCTGAAATTGAAACATTTCTGGAGAATTCTGTCTTAGAGATGTCGGGAATTGGAAAATCAAAGGAGAAGATAGATTTTCCATGTAACTTGTGCTTATTGGTGAAGGATCGAAAGGAGGGGGATTTTACTCCAGTGGATATAATGCCGGAGGTCTCAATGAAAACATCAGCTGTAGTTCGATTTAAGGCCAGGACAATGGAGCCAGCACATCATCACACATTTGGTCATGATTTGGTGGTGATTAAGGGGAGCAAAAGGATGCGGAACTTGACTAAAGGGACAAAGTATGATTTGGTTATGGGAGATTACTTGTTTACTCCTACTGGTGATGTGCATAGAGTTAAGTATTTTGAGGATATTGAGTTCTTTATCAAATGGGATGGCCCGCAGTCATAAGAGGCAGAGTGAGGTTGAAGATAAGGAGCGATGCTGCACTTCTATTTTTTTTATGTTGATTTTAGGATAAAATTACATTTATGCCCTCATTTTTTTAGTTGAATCCGAAACTCAATCTCATCTAACTGTGCGTGTTTTCACTCTCCAAGAAAACTAACGGTTTTGTGGATTCTGTCAACGATTGTATTTAATTGGAACAGATTTTATAGTTTCGGGTGTCCCATTTTGAAGTTTAGGGATTGAAGTGGGATAAAGTGCATAGTTTGAAGGGTTAAAATGAAATTTACCCAACAAATTATAACCTCTCAAAATTAGGTCGTACTTTGCTCAATGAAATTACTTAATTATCTCTAAAAAAATGATATCTTGTGTATGTATATTTAAGAATGAAAAAATTACAAAATATATATTTGAGACGGGTCAGATATCCCAAAAATGTGCCTCAATTATAGCCAACTCCCCCGTTAGAAGTCTCATGTACGGTTTCGAATGAGATATAGAAATGATGATCCTCTTCTCAGCTTTGACTCACCCGCTCCCGTATTCTGACGTTGGGTTTATGAAAAGTATGATACTATTGACTTTGATGATGTGGTACTTGATCTAGCTCAATAGCTTGCTACATTGGGAATTGGTTTCGTCTGAAGCATCGGATCACAAGTACTCAAACCTCCAACTCTAATATATCCTGCTTATTTGTAGGTAGCCGAACCTCCGCTACTCCCGTTATAAAATGCAGGTTGGATCCCAACTTTTAAAACGAAACAAGACGGGTTTCACAGGTCAATGGTTTTTTTCCCCCCTCTTTCGACCATTGCAAAAGCTACTTGTTTAAGCTATTGAAATTTGGATAAATCACATATTTAGAGTCTCGAGAGATATTCATGCTTTGCAATATGTATGTAGATTTAGGTCTTTTTATTAGAAGCATAATATATATATATATATATATATAAAACTAGAAAATCCATTTTAACAGAGTGGATTTTAACATAAGTAAATTTAAGTGTACAACATAAATGTTTGGATTTTAACATATGTAAATTTAGGTGTATAACATAAACGTTTCAAATTGTTACAGGAGCAAAAATTTAAACTTGAAAGGAACACTTTTAAGATTTTCAATTTTTTTAGAAAGGAAAACATAATTTTCTAAAACTTAAGGGTAAGGACAGCCCCTGCTAGTTATGATAATACATTGATTATTCCACCCGACTTCCATAGAATCATGGCTTATCAACCAATTGTAGATTCTGTTTTGTATATAGAAAAAAGAAGGTAATCATCAACCAATTAATTATGATGAATACCTTTTTAAGAATAAGCTAATTGGTAGGAATATGTCGATTTGGTTAACAATCAATGACTTTTCAAGTTTCAGAGTTGTTTTATTTGGAAAAGTTAAAAAATCATTAATCCTTAGTAACTCTCACTCAAAATTCTCTTTGTTCGCTCTAACTTCCACCACTCTTCTTAAACGAAACAACAACTTGCTCCATATGTCTCCTGATAATTTCTTTTTATGTTCGTAAGTAATATAATCGCTCTTGGAATTTCTAGTGAAAGTATTGTTTTCTAATAGGATTTCCTAATAACAGATTTCTTTTCTCCTAAAGTTTTTCTTGTGAAAGTTTCTTCTCTTCTAGATTTCGAGTGACAGCTTTTTCTTAGTTTTATGATTTTTTTTCTATTTTTCTTTGTCTAATCTCAATTTTTTTAGATCTATTTGTCAGATTTGAAATTGTGGAGTCTATTTTGTCAGATCTCAACTTCATATTTAGTGCTTGAAGTAGTTAACAGTAGATCTTAAAAAAAAAAAAAAAAGACATGTACAGATGTTCATTGGGTTAAAGAGATTGGTATCATTTGGATTACATTGGAAATTATAATTGTAATTGTAATTTCTCAGATCTGATATATCTGTAGATCTTTAGATCCTTCAAATTTGTTATTTCTATAATATGTTTGATGATATATTTTTTGCCATTACTGCAGATCTCATGAATGATATCATGATTTTTATCCCAAAAAAAATAGTTGTTTTCTCTTTTTCTTTTTCAAACTCTCCATCTGATGAATGAATTTTAAATTTTGAGTTTTCGAAATGAATATTTGGAAATATCTAAAACTTGTTTTCTGTTTCGAGAATGATAAACATTGAAGTCTCCATCACCTGTGTCCTGAGTCAATGGTGAAAATGACTGAAAGTTGCTGGTTTTGACAATGGTCAAAATGAGTCCTGTTGTTATACTTTTGTGCATTCAGCATTCATCAATGCAAAGTCAATAGGCAACAATTCCATGTAGGGCATGGCTGCTGAGTCGGTGAATCCAGACATCAGATTTGACGCTCCAATTATTCTACTTAAGTTTGATTAAAAACGGAAATTGTTCCGTAGATAATATAGTAAACATATTGCTTCATTTGAAAAATGGAAAATATGACATGCAATTTCTTTAGACCAAGATATTCCTTATGTGATTTGGAGCATGGGAAAAAGAAAAAGAAAACCATTTTTAATAATAATTATTTTTTTCCAAGATGAAAAGGATGAAATATGATCCTATCAAATCTAATCCAGTTTTGCAAAGTACTCATAATTATAACGATTTTACGGTCTTTTAAACATCTTAAGTTTCTTCAGTCTTGAGCTCTTATTACTTGGTTCTTCTATAATTTCAATTTTAACATATTTGGTTTCATACATTAATCTCTACATCTTGCTATTTGGTCCTACTTGTCTTCCAAACCGTTTTATGTATGTGAACAGAAGCTAAATACTCCAAAATTGAAATATCGAAAAGAATCACACCAAACTAAAAGCTTTTGGAAGTACCAAAAGTACAAATTGAAAATGAAATTGTGTCCTGTTCCAAGACATGAAGCTTGCTAGATTTTGTAATTAAAATATAAAGCCTTGTTAATAGCCACTATTAGTCGACATTTTCAGATTGTACTCTTCCAAACCTCCAATTGTCCATTTTTTTTTTTCAACTTCCAATTGTCCATAGTCTAATTCCGGCAACAGTCACCAATTGATAATAACTAAGTTGAGCATAGCGTTTTAGTACTTGTCATCAGTTCTCTCAGCATATGCATAATTTCAAGCTGAAACTTACCTTAAGACTCAAACTTGGAGAAAGAATTTTCATCCAAATCAAAATTTTTCAGCCTTTATCTGGACAACTTTCATACTACTTGCAATTGTTCTTCTCATCAATTCATTGTGGAGAAAGAACAAAAACAAGAAATTGCCCCATCGTCCAAGAGGTCTCCTATTCTAGGACAGCTTCATCTTTTGGGGGAAAATCCTCACCATGATTTGCATAAGTTGTCTAAGCAACATGGCCCTATCATGCATTTACGTTTCGGATTTGTATCAAACATCATTGTTTCATCTCCTCATGCAGCTGAGCAATTCCTCAAAACATATGATGTTGTTTTTGCTAGTAGACCACATCATGAGGCTGCTAAATATATGAGTTTTGGGCAAAGAAACCTTTCCTTTGGACGTTATGGTCCATATTGGCGCAACATGCATAAATTATGCACCTTAAATTTGCTTAGTAACCTTAAGATCAATTCATTTCACTCTATGAGAATGCGAGAGCTTGAAATGTTTTTAGAATCACTCAAACAGGCGGCTCTTAATCGTGAAGTTGTTGACATTAGTTCTGAAATTGCCGCTCTGAATGCAAACATGAGTTGCTTGATGGTCCTTGGGAAGAAGTATGCTGAGAAGGAATTTGATGAGAGGGGCTTCGAAGCTGTGATTAAAGAGGGGATGCAATTATCTGCAACACCTAACCTTGGAGATTACTATCCTTATATTGGACTACTCGACCTTCAAGGCTTGACCAGGAGAATGAAGGTTGTTGGCAAAGTTTTTGATGAATTCTTTGAGAAGATTATTGATGAGCATGAAAAATACGCAAACCAAACTAGGCAAGCAGATGACTTTGTCTATACCATGTTGGTCCTCATGAAATCTGGAGAAACTGATTCCAATTTGATCGCCCCCACGTCAAAGCCATGGTAAGTCATGATTTAAGTTCAGAATCAACCTAGTTTACAATTCTCTTGTCAATTTTTTCTGAAGTCTGCTTCAATCTAATTTTTACTTCTTAAAAAGTCAGCCTTACTGCGTATATATCATACGACATTTTAACGGGTTTCTGGTGATCATTACATGCTTCTTATATTTCCTCCATCTTATATTTACTCATATGCATCTTTTCAAAACTTTCTCCTTAGTAACGGTTTCAATTTAAAGTAGGATTTTTTGTTTGGGAATCAGGCGTGTTTGTATTCAGGCCTGATTGAATTCTAAATCAATTTCTCTATAATCATGATCATTGTTTCAAGTTAATTAATTCATATAGTGTCAAGTTAATTAATTCTTAGTGTTCCATTTTAGTCCACCAGTACAGAGTACTTATTTGCTAGTGATTTTCCTCAACATTAATTAATCTCATGAAAGAATTGGACACAAAACCATCTTCCTTTCAGGACATGCTTGCAGGATCAATGGACACTTCAGCTACAGTTGTTGAATAGATAATAACGGAACTACTGAAAAACCCCCGAGTAATGAAGAAAGTCCAGCAAGAGTTGGACGAAAAAGTAGGCCTCGGCAGGATGGTTGAGGAATCGGACTTGGACAACCTAAGCTACCTGGACATGGTTGTAAAGGAAGCACTACGGTTTCATCCTGTGGCACCATTACTAATCCCTCATGCAGCCATTGAAGATTGCACTGTTGATGATTTCCATATACGGAAAGACTGTCGAGTGATTATCAACGTTTGGGCAATCGGGAGAGATCCAGATGCATGGTCTGATCCTGATAATATAGATATAAGAGGACATGATTTCCAACTTCTTCCCTTTGGCTCAGGTAGACGAGGTTGCCCTTGAATGCAATTGGGGCTTACTGTAGTTCGTCTTCTAGTGGCACAATTAGTCCATTGTTTCACCTGGGAACTTCCGACTGGAATGCTGCCTTCAGAGTTGGACATGACTGAGGAATTTGGCCTTGTAGTTGTGGTGACCAGTGCGAAGCATCTGATGGCTGTTCCAACCTATCGATTAAGCAAATGGTTATGTATTTCTTAAAATGTTTTATATTGCTTCTCCGTACCTCATCTGTCAAGGTCTATCCTACATCGAATAATCATCTTCCATTAAGCAATTACAATCTATAACGTTGTAAAAGGGTGGGCACTCATTTGAGAACTTAGAAAGACTGCTGCTTCTTGTCACTTGTGTCAAAAGTTAAATACTGTTTTTGGCCTGTTTGGATTGGGAGGTTTTGGCCTATTTTTGAAAAACTTCTCATATCTTAAAGGGATAATTTCAGAAACCTCCCCTGAGGTTTCTCATAATATCACTTAGCTCTCCTGAGGTTTTTAAAATCTCACTTACCTCCCTTGTCAACTTGACAAAATTAAATATTCATATCAAAAGTCACAAATTGACAACATTACCCTTGATCTTGATAATTATTTAACTAAAAAATCAAACCAAAAATAAAATTTTCAAACCCAAAAATGTATATTAAAAAAAATTGCTATCTAATAATAGTCCATATTTATTTATATCAAGGTTATGTTAAGATAACAAAGGACACGGATAAATTAAATCTAATCAAAATCAACCATTTAGGAGGATTTTAGTAACTAACAAACATCTTAAAAAATTACATGGACTGTTATAATTAAAAAATTCAAAATTTTTTTGGAAAATATTTTAATACATGAGGTAGTTTAAGTTGTATTGATAACTAAAATAATCTCTTTATAAAATAAATTTTTCATGGAGTAATTTTTCAAGGTGTAACTTTTTCTTTTTTCAATACAACTAAAATAAATAGTTTAAGTCAAGAAATTTACACCTTATAAAAATTTAGTCTTTATTTATTTTTTTATTGTTGCTGTAAACTTCAAAAGTAGGATAATACAAGGTTAATATTGGAACAAAATTTTTGTCTTTATTGCATTTCTTTCACAGGGATTATAATGTTACAAGAAATGTCAATTCAAGAGAGATAAGTGAGATTTTAAAAAACATTAGAGAGCTCTGATATTATGAGAAACCTCAGGGGTTTTGAAATTATCCTATCTTAAATGCTACAATAATATACTAACTAAAACAACTCAAAACACAAATCAAATAAATATTTCACAAACAACTCACACATACACAAACAAATAAAAGAAAAATATCCCTTCTTCTTTCACCCACTCCCCACCACCACCACCATCACCATTTATCCTCCTCATCTCCTCCTCTCTCTCCCTCCCTCTCTCCCTCTCCTCTCTTCTCTCTCTTCTCCCTCCCCCTCCTCTCCCTCTCCCCTTTTCCATCCCTCCCTCCCCCTCCCACTTTTAATGGTGGGAGGGAGGGGGAGAGGGAGGGGAGTGGAGGAGGGGGAGAGGGAGAAAGAGAGAGAGGGAGGAGAGAGATAGAGAGGAGGAGGAGGAGGAGGAGGAGGGGGAGAGAGGGAGAGAGGAGAAGGAAGAGGAGGAAGGTGGTTTAATTTTTAAAAAATACCCCAAATAAATTTTTAATTTTAAAAAACCTCCAAAATATAATCCAAAATACTCTCAAAAACATTTCAAAAACATTTATAGTAATCATATTTCACATATCAAATACTACAATAGTGTTTTTAAAAAAACTCTTTTGTCACGACATCTAGTACATGAATTGGTATGTAATTTGACATGGCTACTAACTAGGAACGATCGAAGGATCTTTGTCTTTCAACCATTTCCTTTTTTGTTCTCTTCTCCATCTTGTTTTCTTCAGTATACTAATTATTTTCGTACCAAGAAACTTGAAGATAAGGCCTACTAGCAAAAATTTTATTATTAGCTCCTGAAGGACTTTTTAACCACTTCAGGGGATGAAAGAAAAGTACATTATAGGGCTACAACTATTACCTGATTAGTGGAAATTGTAGAGAGGAATCTTCCCTAACAGATGCAGATTTCCCATATTTGGATCTTGGAAGGCCATTTAGACAAGAAAATAGTAAAGTTGAAAGATGAATTAAATTATTACATACTCAAATTGACCTCGGTTTGGTAAGAGCTGATTCAAGTTTGGCTTGCCAATTAATTAAACCAAACTTGAACAACATTGTATATTTGACAACATTCAAACTCGATAAAAAAACTCATTTAAACAACTCATTAAAATAATCAAACAAATGAGAGAGAGAGAGAGAGAGAGAGAGAGAGAGGGAGAAAGCAATGTGAGTAAGTGAGTAGGAAAAAACTACAACTGGAGAGAGAAGAAGGGGAGTAATTAATGCTTGGAGTTGAGTGATTAAGGGTAAATCTCACATTTGAAAAAAAACTGCTCTAACAGAGACATTATTGCTCTGACAATATCGCTCACCCCTAAGGTGTTCGACTTGATTAGACTCATTATACCCCTAGGAAGCTGTCCTTTTTTACTCTTCATGAACAAGAAATTTTGGAGGATCTAACAAATTGCAGTCAAAGGCTCAAGACTGGTGTTTTCAGTCAATGCTTGCAAGCTAGAATAATTTGTGATCTTATGTACGGGCGTCAGAGCAAGACAACATTTTATCCACCAAAACAATCATTTGAGTTTTCTCCATCAATTTTGAGGGACTAATGCTTGTGAACCATGGAGGCATGGACTAAAATTCATAATTTGATCACCGCAAAACATATATTGTATATAGTATATAAACATAATAAACAGCTCCCGTTTTGGTAAGTCATGGAGTTAACTACTCTAACCTTCTCTCAAATGGAATGTTATCTTTTCAACATGTGGCCAATTTTGATTTTTTTTTTAATTTGAGTAGCTTCTAAGTATTTTATTTTTAGTAACGGTCAATTTATCTTTATTTTTTTAACCATCTATTCTCTTTTTCTTTTTTATTCTCTTAGCTATAGCAACTTTCAAAACTTTTAAATATTTTATTTTTTATAACAATCAATTCTATCTCTTTTTTTTTCACCCACTTATCCTCTTTTCCTTTTTTCTCACTTCTTTGATTATCGCAACTTTCAATCAATCTTTTGATTTCTTACTTCTAACCTTTTTTTTTTTTTGTCAATCACCTCATAATTTTTTAATTTTTTTCTACCATTATTTTTTGGTTTGATTATATATTAGTGAAATTTAAACAAATTTTTACTCTTTCTAAAATTCAATACTTTTTGATAAATTCCAATGAATCTATCACATCATATAATGCATATCATTTAGTAATCTGCCATCTAGTTCTCTATATGGTAAGTTATTGTCTTGGAAATTCTCAAGTTTTGCCAATTGGAAGTCCTATATTTTTAGCCACAATTTACATATTTCACAACGTATTTGGTCAATAGATGTTTTATTTTTGTTAACAAGAATCAATCCCCTCTTCTTCTTCTTCTTCTTCTTTTGAACTATTTTTCCTCAATTTCCATAATTACTATGTTTAATATTTAATCGCGACAAGTTTTAATTGATTTATTTTTTGTAACAATTCAAATTTTAAGTGTTTTTTTAATATCAAGAGCCATTTTCTTTTTTTTTTTTTGCACCAACTTCTGTATATCAATTTCCAACTTATTATGTTTTATATATTTGCTAAAATTTAAATAATTTTTGTTCTTTCTAAAATTCAATACATTTTTGATAAATTTCAATTGATCTATCATACATACACATATACACACGCACGCGTGCGTGCACGCACACACACACATACATATACACACACCAAAAAATAATTCACTAGTTAGTTCTCTATATGGAAAGTTATTGTCTTGGCTACTTTGATATCCTGCCAAGTAGAAGCCCTTTTTTTGCCACGTTTACATATTTCACAATTTATTCAGTCAACTTTAGAGATTTTATTTTTTTTAATAAGAATCAATCCCTTCTTCTTTTGTCCATTTGTTTTCTTATTTTTTTGTAATTTTGTGTTTAATATTTATTCTGGGAATGTTTCAATTGATTTAATTTTTGTTATTATTTAAATTTTAAGTGCTTATTTTTGTTACAAGAATCAATTTTTTGTCTTTTTTTTTTTTGGCACCAACTTCTTTTTCTTAATTTCCATACTGATTATGTTTAATATTTAACTTGGGCAGGATTTAAGTATTTTAATTTTGGTAATAATTTGCTTTTTAAGTGTTTATTTTTGTGAAGAGAATCAATCCCATCTTCCTTCACCTATTATTTTCCCATCTTTTTCCACCAAGTTTTTGTTAACAAGAATCAGTCCCGCTTTCTAACTGATTAGTTCTCTATATAGTAACCTGCTATAGTTGTTCTCACAATTTGTCCAGTGGATGCCCTATATTTTTGCCATGTGCACACATTTTACAATTTATATGGTTTCTTTATGCATTTTTTTTTTTTTGTTAACAAGAATCAATTCCATATTTTTTTTCCAACAGCATTTTTCCTTCATTTCCGTAGTTACTGTGTTTAATATTTAATTTGGGCGGGTTTTAAGTGCTTCATTTTTGTAATAGTTCAATTTTTAAGCATGTTATATTTTTGGACAGATTCAAAATCATATGCCATATCGACATTAATTCGCTATTTAGTTCCCATTTTGATAAGTCGATGAATTGGTTACTCTCATGTTCTTTTAAATTTTAATTATTTATAGTAAATTTCATTTAATAAATTAATTTTTATACATTTTTCTTTTTTAGTAGAGAAATACTAAAATTTAAGAAGTGGGGAAGGGACAGGAGGATTAGAGTTGAGAACCTCTAATTCCTGATGATTCAACCTTACTTTATCCAAATGTACACTATTTTGTGCCATTTTTTATCAATTAGCTCATAGCTATCCTTTTTTATCTCTCCAATCACATAGTCTACTCTCATTATTTGGCTTTGATTATTTATATATACTTCTAAAATTTTGATAATTGTCATTTTTCAATCCTTCATATTTTCTAGCATGTTACTCATACTAATTCATTCAAATCATGCAATTAGTTATTCTTCTTCTAATTTTTGAATAATTATAACTTTTTTTAGCTGGAATCCAATTTCTTTGCAACTTATTATAGCCTAATATTGTATCCATACAAATATGGACATAGGAAAATTCTCAATTGATTTTCTTTTTATTATCTTTTTCAACAAACTAAAAAAATTGCCACCCGAACTAGTTTTATTTTTTCCAAGTTTTCATATATATGACAAGACAAGGAATTTCACCTTCCTCCTCGCAGTTGTCTGCTTCCTCTTTCTTTCTACCTGATCAGCCCTATTCTCTTTCTTGAAGTTGGGTTTTCTCTAGAAATCACGAGAAGGGGGCTGATGTTGGCTACCTCAAGCAACGAAACCTTAAGCCCAACTCAAATTGTTCGGGCTGTCTTCATGATCTAGTTTACCCTAATTTATTTGGGCTTCGGCCCTATTTGATTACTTCGCTTATCCTTTGGATTTAACATGCTTGATAATCACACATGGCTTACCGCCAACGTTGCTGAATTTATCACACGTACAAAGACTTTTTCCTCACAATCACATAAAATTATCATATAGTGTGATGTTTCATTTAAGTGCTTAAATTAAGTTTGTTATCAAATAGAGATAAATTTAATAATTCAACAACTTAAAATTAGCACTTATTTTTCAAATTAAATTTTATCAAATGGAGTTTAATCCACAATATATTTATTTATTTTCCGGGTTACCAAAATAGCTAATATAACTTCTCCATCAGCCCAACAAACAAGTAATTATTAACCCTCAATTGTCTAATTATGTAAAGAAAATCTCGTGGGTTTCAGACAAATAGGAGTGGCAATAGGTCAACGATGAGATTTTAATCTAATGACAAATGTCCCGTTTGATAACTCAATTCAACACTTAAATTTAATGGATTTAGATTTTAACACATTCAGACGCATTTGATAATCAAAAATAGAACATCTAAATTAATTAAGTGGCACTAAATTTTCTAGGCAAAACTTGCTTCCAAAAATAAGTGACAAACTATTCACTTAACATTTAATGTGAAGGGTTCGTTTTTTGATAAAACTGAAGTTTGAAAACTAAAACCTGAAATCTGACATCTGACATTTGAATCCATTGAGTAATTGAATTATTAAGTAGTACGAGCCTGTTTGATAACTTTACTTAATACTAAAAATTAATTCATTTAGAACTTTTTGAATTTAGCACGTTTGATAATAGAAATGCCTTACCACTTAATGTATTTAGCACTGCTTAATTTATGTACAAAATTTGACTGAAAAATTTTCATTGAGGGTCCGTTTGATAGAACTGAATCTGAATTCTGAAACCTGAATTCTGAATTCTGAATTCTGAATACTGAAATAATTAATTTGCTGAATTTTAGGCATTAAAAAGATATATATGAATGTCTAAATCTTAGTGTTGAACCCATCTATACTATTAGATAAATATTTACAACTGAACGCTTAATAAGCTAAATTGTACAATTTTACCCTTCTATTTTTCATCCAAAAAGAAATAGAACCTATAATTTAATTGGTTTAAAATTGTTGGATGTAAAGATGAGAATAATTTTTTTAAATCAAATTAACATAAAAAATTACATGTATTATGGAAAACATCAAAAGAAATATTAAAATCTAATAATCCATCTAACATTTAAATTTGACCTAAGAATGTCAAAAATGGTTGTTTGTAATTTCTTTGCATATGTTATGCATGAATAATTGACGGAGAATATCAGGTTGTTAGGTTGTTTAATTAGATTAAACAAAATTAGGTTGTTCAATTGTTTAATTAAATAAAGAATAAGTTGTTTAATTAGATAAGGAGTTTTAACATAGTTAACAAATGAAGGTAGATTTGGCAGATAAGATATGATAGTTAAAGTAAATCTCTTAATTCTAATTAGCATTAATCATTTAGTTAGGATTCTTGTCTTGAAAAAATACCGTGTTTAGCACCACTTAACAAATTCAGCAGATGAATTTTTAGTTGTCAAACAATCAAAACTTCTAAATGTCTAAAAGGCTTAGATTCAGCACTTTTTT
The DNA here is from genome assembly GCA_013103745.1 of Gardenia jasminoides. Lineage (NCBI taxonomy): Eukaryota > Viridiplantae > Streptophyta > Magnoliopsida > Gentianales > Rubiaceae > Gardenia > Gardenia jasminoides. Next base: position 2,236,810 of record CM023097.1, read on the forward strand.
TATGTTATCAAACAAATTGTGAGTCTTCACAATTGATTACAAATATTATTTTTTTACACATATAAGACACTTTAATACTATTTTCGTACATAGTATACGTTTATTTTCTTTATATTCGATACACAAAGACACACATGCATGCATACACACTCTCTACGCATAAATGCACACATGAACTGCCTTTAAATTATTTTATTATTTTCTCTCACACACACATACATTTTTTTATCCAAATATATAAATAAAACCATGTTTTTTTAAAGATAGAAACATAATATTTGTGTGATATTTCAATTCAATATTATAATTCGTTAGTTATCAAACGGACATAAATTAATCAATTTAGTGACTTAATACTTTCAACATTTGATTTTGAATCAGAATTTAGATTTGATTTATCAAATGGATCCTAAATCGATGGGTTTGAGTATACATCACATTAAGTGATAAGTTAGTTATTTTTGAAGCAAGTTTTGCTTGAAAAATTTAGTACTGCTTAATTAACTTAGATGTTTTATTTTTGTTATCAAATGCATTCCAATATATTAAAATCCACTAAATTAAAATGTTGAATTGGGTTATCGATGGCCTGAGTTTGAAATCTTAAAATTAGAGGTTTTGGATTTAAATCTCCGCTTCTTTCCCCATTTCTTAAACTCCCTCCTCCACTATTGATTTTTCAATTTTTTCTCAAGGAGTAGCAATAGGTCATGTCATGCCATGTACATGTGGTGTGGTTATTGAGCCCATGTTATCTTATAATCCAATCGTTAACACATTAATCCAACTCCACCCATTTAAACCCATTAAATATTTTACACATTATAATCATCATGGAAACCCCTTAAACACACATTTTTCACACAACTTATTTATTCTTGCTATTGAAAATCTGTCAACAACAAAATGCATAATAAAGTCTCCAACATTCAAAGTACAAAATAAAGTCCAAAACTTCAATATTAGTTTTCAACGAAACCAAAATTCGAAAGTGAAATATAATGAAACACAAAACTTAAAAGTCTTAAAGTGTTTAAAAACTTAAAACATAATGAAATCTTCTAAGTATAAAATAAGTTTCAAAGTTTAGAGTTTTTAATATGAACAAAGTCTACTACCGCCAGTTTGCCACTAATAATAAGACATAAAGCGTTTGAGTTTTCATTTTATGCAACCAGCCTTCTTGCGAGCCTCTGTTTCTTTTCTCTATCTTTAATTTTTTGAGGAATAACAAGAAAACAAAACTATTTACTAATGTTCAATTGCTATCGACTTAACGTGTCAACTTATGGGTTGATCGAAACTTATTTATGTTTGTGTTATAAACAAACTGACCCAACAATGATCTACATAATTTAGATTGTGTTGAACTTGTAAATATTAAAGTGCATTCAAGTGGCGTTGCTGTGTCATGTCAGAAATTATCAACCTTACACTGTAGTTACACATTATGATCGCAGCATTCTAAAATTAAAACTCCACGAACCTAAGGCATCCTACTTAAATAATTTGAACTGGATGTCAACATTGTGTGCTCGCCCCTCCCTCCTCCTCTCTCGCATTTTTTCATTGGTATTGGTCGCTGCTTATTTGAAATACCAGTTTGTGAACATATACTAGCAGATACAAGTTATGGCATATAAAATCTCTAAATTCGAAAAACAAAATTTAGGACAAACTAAATCAACAAATATTTATATATTACTTCAGATAAATAAATGTAGGTGATTGATCAAGTTGTAATCTGAGTACAACCCTACCTAAGACATCAGTCCCTATGAAATTTAGTACTAAATGTCACATACTTTTTTTTTCCCTCTCAAGCAAGGGAATGATAGGACTTAAGAAATGGTAAGGGCCTTAAACCAGGGCCTCTAATTTCTAGGATCTCGACCTTAGCCACTGAACCAAGGTTTCCTTGGTTCACATGCAAATATACAGTGACAAAAGAATTGCCTATCCTATTCTTCCTCATCCCTCTCTCTCTCTCTCTTTTTGTTTTGGCTTTTGACAGTTGCCTCCCTAATCCTCCCATCTCTTCTTGGATTAACAAAAAGAGAAAAGGACTCATAGAGCTACTAAGGAACCAACAAATTGAATGATTTACATAGCTCATGTCTTGATCAAGCTCTGATGAGGCCATTAGAAGGGCTTCTGCATGTACGAGAACATATCCTGGTAAGGATTGTACTGATCATTGTACAGCATTTGACTAGAAGCAAAAGGATCACTTTGAAAGCCATCCATATTGAACTGAAAATCAAGAGCCCTCTCCAAATCACTCCATTTAGGGGCACTTTGGACTTCCTTTTCATAGGCGAATTCGGGCGATAAAACTTCAGGCGATAGAATTTGCTCAGATCCACTTGAATCTGTGTGCAACCTCGGTACAGACTCAGAAGTCTCAAAATGCAAGTAGTCATTCATCATCTGCTGTGCCATTGTGTTTTGCTGCTGTTGCAGCATTTCCTTTGCATCTGTTGTTACAATCCCATTTTGTCCAAAGTTCATCAGATTTTTTGGCTTTTGCTCTTCCATTTCTTCTTGGGAACTCACTGCCTTTTGATCCACATTGTAATACTTTTCAAGAGTACCCTTTTTGTTGTATATACGGCACAATACCCAATCATCAAGCTGCAATAGTAGAATCAAAAAAATCAGATTTCTTGACCTAACCATGTTAGACTACGGAAGAATAGTCAAAGTTTGAAAAGTTGAAATCAGAATATCAAAAAACCCAAATCCCCCCCAAAAGAAAAATAAAAAAAAGGGGGTGAATTAAGAAAATTATTTGTTAATCCCCACAACATCCAAAAAGAAAAAAAGAAAAATAAAATAAAACAAATCAGAATTAGTGTTTACCCTCTTAATGTTACTCCATTTTACCACCCAGAGTTGAAAAAAAAAAAAAAAAAACTTTGTTCCGACGTTCAAAATACTACTGTTGAAACTACTGAATGGACCATTTTACCCATCCTATATTAATGCCAACTCAATGCAAGGAAACAAGGGTAAAGGGAAAAGAGCACATACCCTCAAATTTTTCCTCTTGCCGGCGGACCTGTCAACGTTAGCCAGACGATACTCGTGCATTATCCAGTTGGTTTTGATGCCTTTCGGAGCTTTTCCGGCATAGAACACCAACGCCTTCTTTATTCCTTGAGCCTTTGGCTTCCCGATCGGTTTATCGGCTCCGGTGGCTTTCCAGTACCCGGTCCCTGCCGCCCGGTTCGGCCGTGAACCGTTCGGATACTTCCGGTCTCTTGGAGAGAAAAAGTACCACTCTTTTTCACCGTATAAAGCCATTTCTGAAAAAATCAATTTCCATAATATCATTTTCAGTACATTTGCCCTTGATTCGGATTTGAACTCGAGACTTCAAACAATTCAGTAAATTCAGTATAAGAAGAAAATCTAACTAAAGTATCGGAACTGAAACCACCCAAAAGGAAAAAAAAATGAGCTAAAGCGCATTGGTTCATAAGAACTTTCAACTAAAGGGTTCAAGATTTAATTTGCTCTTAAATTAAAAAACTCAAAAAACAGATTTATTGGATTGAAAGTTGAATACCGATAAATTCAAATTTTGGTAAAATAAAAAAATCAAGCGAACTAGGAATTGAGAAAGAAATTGGGGCAAAAAGGAAATTAAACAACCCAAGAGAAACGCACAGAAATATTTACCGGGAAGCTCCCAAGGATCAAATTTGTAAAGATCAATTTCAGCTATAATTGGGGCAGAGATCGGCTGCGCAGCGCATTTCCGGCACAAGTAATGCATGACCAGCTCCTCGTCCGTCGGATGAAATCTGAATCCGGCTGGCAAGTTCAACTGTTGATCATCACCAGCCATTGTTCTTCTCTGTCCTCTATAATACTCCATTTTCTTGAATTATATCTGATTTTCGATATAATTTGTGAATTTCCTCTCTCTCTCTCTCTCTCTGCGCTTCTTGTTTCTGAATTTCTTCTCCTCCTGACTCCTGAAACCTTTTTTTAGTAAGACCACTTCACCTGAACTGGATGCTGAAACATGGTACTCCAGGGGAAGACTTGTCTGGATATATATACAAGAGAGAGGAAAAACAGAGGGGATGAATCAGCTATTTGGGCACGTGGGACAATTGACCTCACCCCAATGGATCTAAAGAAGACGGAGACAAAGGTTATGCATTATGGGCCCACTTATGAAGTTTTTCCTCAGAATAGTACTAGTTTATCCTCGTATTAACTCTTTTTGAATTAATTTTTTGAACAGTATACACTATTAGATTAATTATAATTAATTTGAATTTTAAATTTAAATTTCAAAAATTGTACATGTCATCCATCTAACCACTGTATATATATATATATATATATATAATTTTTTAATTTTTTTACACTATTATTGTCTATGTCTCAAATGTTAATCTTGTTGAAAAATGTAATTAATTTAGAAAAGTACCTATGGCTACGTTTGATAATCCAATTCAGGATTTAAATTTAATGGATTCAGATCTTAATCGTTCAGATGCGTTTGATAACCAAAAATAAAACATCTGAATTAATTAAGTGGCACTGAATCTTTTAGGCAAAACTCACTCCCAAAAACAAGTGATAAGTTTTTCACTTATCACTTAATGTGATATACATTTAAATGTTTTAAATCTAGTACTTAACAATTCAATTATTTAATGAATTCAGACTTCAGATTTCAGTTTTATCAAACGCATATTAAATATAAGGAGGCACAGTAAATGTGAGTTCATGTTTAAATACAGTTAAAATATATTAATAGGTGTTTGGTGAGTGGCTACCGATTGGAAAACTCGTTTATGATATTAATGCATATCTATTTAGTGTTACGATTACTCTTAATGATTGGGTTTCAAATGTTAACTTTTGGGGAAAGTAGATTAGATTCAAGAAATGGAGACGAAGAAGAACGGCTGCACGTATGTACATTTGAATTATAAATCTGGTCTGCCAAATGCCTAACTTTGAGTTTATATGGCTAGAGTCATTGCGAAACAGTAACATTTTTAGTATTGACGTTGAACGTGATTTTTAACTTTTCATTCACATGCATATAATTGTACGTATTCATCGATATTTGTTGTTATAAACTGCATTTTTGTCAAAATTGAATGATTATAGTGTAATTACATCAAACTTTTGCAGTGATTTATTGTGATTAATCCGAACTTAAAATTTTAGAATTTTTTTAACAGTACTCAACAAATTGATACACAAATTTGGTATTTAGAGTGCACACACATTATAATAAAAGGTGATTATATTTGGCGGCTGTATTGACATTAACTAGGCTACTCCAAAATTTTTAATTTGACTTTCAAATCTCTACTTCCCTTTCCCGCTTATAAGCATTAAGTTTTCTCTCAAAACAGAAAGACATATTTGGCAAAAGTTTCTATTATAATGTTGAATTCAGTATTGTCAAAAATCAATTAGCACTTGCTACGTAAGCAACTTATCATGTAGACTATTTGTTAACCCTCTTCGACACTTAATCTTCAACTCTTAACACTCATTTCTTGGTTTTGGGCACTTGGCATGGTTGAAATTTTTCATAGAAAAATTTTTATGTTTATTGTGAATACATTTTTTACTCACATTTTTATCTCGCATATAATAGAAAAATTTTTATGTTTATTGTGAATACATTTTTTACTCACATTTTTATCTCGCATATATTAAATTGTTACAATATATTTTTCTATAAAAACTCTGAAAAAATTGCAATCTAAACCAGCTCAAAAATTTTAATGCTTTTAAGAATTTTTATTGGTAAAAGAAAAAAGGTATTCCAAAAAAAATGTGAAGAAATTTGTTTCCTAGAATTTTCAGTAGACAAAAGTCACAATCACTCACGGGCAACAAGGGACCGAGGAGAGGCCGGGCGTAGAACAGTTGTGAAATATGCAGTGCAGCCGGGCAGGATAGTTGTTGTCGTTCGGTCCAATGGGCGGCTGACCGCAGCCATGACAAAGGCATATTCAACGGTCCAATCATTGGCTGCCACGTATACGCAGAGTGCCCTCGTGCGGGTAATAACGTCACTGCTTTCGTCACTCGCTGTGGATTAGTATGGAGTCGGCTGCAAGAGTCAACGGTTTGTGGGGTGATTGGTTGACTGATGGGAATGGAATAATTCAGGTTCGGCTTCTTCCGTCTTCCCCAAGTATATATCTCATCACCCATCTAAGTGCGGCGTGCGAATGTGGTGCTTTTATTAAGGGGAAAAAAAAAGCTTTTAAGCACTAAAAGTATTTTTAGGATATTTGACAACTAATTTCTCGTAATTTTGACAAGTCCAATTTCTAATAATTTAAAAATACTTTTGTTAAAAATAATTCTAAACCACTTGTGTCAGAAATATTTGTTTATAAGTTATCGCAACCTCGAACAGGCCTTCGTCATATTAACGTGGAAAATTTCCAGGAAAAACATGAGGATTAATGAAAACAGACTGATGAAAAAATGTATTAACAATGGGAGTGAGGAATATTCCTCTCAGGACTAATTTCACTTTATATCCTTGAACCTATATTAGTTTTTCACTTTACACTCTAAATTTAAATTTCAGGTAATTTGCACAGCAAACTCTCAATTTTAGATAATTTGCACCCTAAACTCTCAAGGTTATTTAAGTCCCATCAATGATAACATTAGCAAAACCAATGGTATAGAAAACCCCACAAATCAATGAAATGTGCTAAAAGTGGTGAAAATGAGCCAAGAAATCATAACTAGAATAAAAGAATATATTAAACTTCTAGAAAAATTTAGAGAGCCTGACGTGAAACCTTTTTAATTTCTTCCCACTTGTCTTTAAAGCTCAGATAAAAGCTTCCCCAGCTAGCATCCTAGTAATTAACTGTGAAAGCACTGAAGCACAAGATCTTGTACCCAAACAAGAAAAGCTGGCGGCGCGATCCATCCGTCCCCAAGTTTGCGCGAGCAGCTGCTGGGCAACGCTAACGATTAATGCACCTTAAAAGCCAAAGGGTATCTTCTTATGTCGGCGTGTCACGTCATAACGTTCGAAACGAAAGAAACAAGGGTTCTGTTTGGACCGCAAGTTTTTGTTGAAAAAAATATATTTTACTAATGTGATGTATGTGATATAAAAAATGTGATTAAAAAATATGTCAAATATATTTTTCCATGAAGACTCACAATTTAAAAATGAATCAAGTAATTTGCGTTATTGTGGCTCAATGGTGAATAAAAATTTTCACCTGGGGTGCAATTAGAATGAAGTTCTTGTAGTTCTATAAACAGTACTAGTTAATATCAAGTAGGGTGATACTAACTTCATAACCCTACAGTTTAAATACACACCTAATATAACTTTTAATTATTAATAATACAAGTTATCAGTGCTCATTATACAAGTCATTAATGCATTAGAAGTGTGGATTTAACTTGTAGGGGTGTGAATTTAGCCGGTCGCTATTGGTTATTGCCAAGAATAATCTACACACACACAAGATGATATCAAGTAGTAACTTTTGTAACTAATAGATGAGAGAATGTAAGGAACGAATTAATGTTGGACAACTTATTACCGTGCAACTTCGGTATATGGAAGACTCATCCCATAAACTCTTTAACGTATTCAGTTTGTATTATTAGTCATCATTTAATTTGATGGGTCACATAAGTTACTTGATTCTTTGATTAAAAATTGTTAATCAATTCACTCATCGGCACTAATTATGGTGAATTTTTTCCAGTTTTCAATTAGAAACAAAATTTTTGACAGCCCAATATTCAAATTGTCATATGTTAATTTTTCTTTGGTCAGTAGGAGTACATCTATAAATTAGTAGGGTAAAAATACTGTCACAGCCCAGTAAGGAATTTTTCACTTGCACCACTAACCGATGAGTAGATCTGCCAATGCTGCCACTAGGGATCTACACATATTGCAATGTCCAAAAAGCAAAGAAAATTTATAATTTTTGTATGGTTTAAAATGTCATTTTTAGCAGGCTAATTTTAGTTTGCCCGCTAAATACCATTGTTTTAGGCATTGAGTCTCTTTTCCCCCCAAAAAAGTTGCTTCCACCCTCGTTTGATTCATGGAAAGTCAACACACACATGATTAGGACCTATTCTGAACAAATGAAGTACATAATCCATCGGTTTGGTACTGATTTCAAAATAAAAGCCATTAATTAATGGAGTTGCGGATTAGTAACAGGTAAAAACGATTTTATATTCTAATGACTTATAAAGTATTAATATATTTAATTAAATATATAAAGTATTTAATAAATTCTAGACGTTCTGAGTTCAAATCCCTGTGTTACCTCCTTACTTTTTAAATCTTATAGCTCTCCTACTTTAAAAAAAATTAAAGAATTCTTAATAAATTTCTTAGTATCTATTTAAATACATATTACATGTGCCACTACTTTCTATTATTTGTGTCCCTACTGCAGAATTGTGTGTTTTGGAGTCACTGGTTAAGGTAAAAAGTTCAGACTTATGCTGCAAGGACATCAAGGGAATGTGGCCAAAATATTTTGAATATTTTTATCAACAAACCCAATGAAAGTAATTCTTGTCCTGTAGTATATGATAGTTGATTAATTGATTTTGCATTTCAGTAATACTTAAATTCAAAAATCCAAAATAAAAAAAGCAAAACTCCAAAAACTCGCATCAATCTACCTCGTTTACCTTTTTCTGTTTTTAACTTTACCAAGGCCATGAAGGGTGTTTGGGTAGGTTGGACTACTGTTGGTAATGGCTACTAGCTAGAGAAGATTTTTCGAGGTTAGGTGAGAGGCTAATTAGTTTAAAAAAATGGGTGTTGTTAATGTCACAGCCCATTTTTTTAGTTCCATAGCCATTTTTGCATAAAATACAAAAACTACTCTTCTCAAGCCCAAATTAAGAGGGATAGCTTTGTCATTTTTAATATAAATTTTGCTGTGAAAATAAAACATAGACTGTGACATTATCATTTACCATTAAAAAATAGATTCCAAGAAAAATACGGGAGGAATTTTTAAGACAATGGTACAAAGAAGTAAGTTCTTGTTTATAACGATTCTTGTATTCTGATCACATTCTTCACACAAAAAAGGCAATTAGAAAGCCAACATTTCGAAGTATAATCTTGAAGCAGAGTCGAATAGCTTATCATGTTTTGAGGTTAATGGTGTTGGTACTCTAGAGTAAGTTTTTGGCACTCTACTAATACTTTTTCTATTGGCCTAAACGACTGAAAGACCCACAATTTAACATTATAATAATGCTCTTATATGTTCTTTTACACTATATTATGATTTTTACAAATTTTCATGTATAAAATTATATAAAAAAGGTAATTAACGCATATTCTTTTATAACTATTGTCCAAAAAGGTCAATTTAGAGTTTGTTACTAGACCCAAGTATTTGTTCTAATTGTCTCTTAAATGGCCTCATGGATTTCATTTTTTGTTGTTTTCTAATAAAGTCTCTTCTAAGTTTTTTTTAGTGAGAAATCTCGTTCTTTCAAAGGGTTCCAAGAGAATTTTCTATTCTCCTAGGAGTTCCTAGTGATATTTTATGTTGTTTTTTTTCTTATTTTATTGTTTAGATCTAAATTTATTTCAATTCGATTGTCGATCTGAAACCTTTAGATCTTGGATCCGTCTCAATAGATTTCATCATCATTATTGGACCTCATAACTGTTCATTAGCAGATCCAACGATTGCAACATGCACACAAGGAGTTGCAAAGGATTTATCCTATAAGAAGATGACTTTAAAATTTCTTATATTTTTAGATTTGTTCTTAATTTTTAGGTTTTTATATCCTTAAATTGCGATTTTCATTTTAGTGCATGTTTTATCTCCGCCATTACGACAATATTGTATATCAATCATGTTGGTCAATTTTCAGTAATTCATTAATAAAATATGCTTTTATCCAAAAAAAAAAAAAAAAAAAAAAGAAGGAGGTCCCTAAACATTTGATGCTTGTTTCATTTTGATGTACAAAAGAAAGAGATATGCTCCCAAAACTAACTATTGTAGTGCCAATTCTCCAACTTTTCTCTTGTCTCTTTTTCTCCAATTTCTCTCAACTTCTTTTCTTCTCAAAAGAATTTTCTCTTTGGGAGGGAAACCACAATGAATTCCATTTTTACTTTTTTCTTCTAATAAAGACTCCCTTAAAATTTATTAATGAAAGTTCTCTATTTCTCTTAAGAGTTTCTATTGAGAATTTTTTGTTATTCTAGGAGTTCCTGATTAGATTTTGTGTATTTGTTTCTTATTTTATTGTTAGATTTAAATTTATTTCAGATCTAAAATTTTTTTGTATATTAATTCTATCTCGACAGGCCTTATCATCATTATTGGAGTTTAAACTAGTTGATTAGCAGATCTGATAATTACAATATGCACAAAAGTGAGCCACCACAATTTATCTTGAAATATTTTGAATTCTTTTGTATTTTTCAAATCTGTTTTTAGATTTTCTATTAAATTGTAGATTTGTTATTTCTAATGTGTGCTTATCCTACCATTAGTGTAGATTTCTATGATGTAAATCAAATCATTTTGGAGGACTATTTTCTACAATTTTGTTAATAAAATTCATTTTTTATTTTAAAAACTATTGTAGTGCCAAAGTCATATTAACCTATTTGTGTATGGTTGATTTTAATTATAGCACTTATATACTCTTCCAAATTCATTAGCTTAGAATTGTCCACGGCTGAAGGCCCTACTGCTCCGCGCTTATTGGCAAATGAAAGCTTATACAATCAAAGAAAAGTACTCAAGTTCGAAATAAATGAGTTGAGAGCTGTAACATGTAATTGGATAACACTTCACTTCCCCAAATTCAAAAGCAAGGTTTTACAAAATCAACCCTCAGTTAACATGGCTTAGTTTTTTCTACTTTCTAGACTAGATCTCTATTAGAATACATTTCTTCTTTCTTTTTAATTAGAATATGTTGAAAAATGTAATTGATCAGATGTTGATCAATTCACATACTATTATTGATGAGAAATGGAATGGTGGAAGCTTTTATTTGGAATCATTTCTTATATTCTTATCAAGATGATTAAGCTTAGATTCATGAAGATTCTTTTTTTAAAAGCTCTATATAAATTATGAAATGTTTGGGTTAGATTAGTGAATAAGGGCATAATTGTCCATTTTCCATTATTTCCAGTGTTTCTCTTCCATATTCCATTTCTCAATTGCTTAATGATTGGTAGGGACAATGTCCTTTTCCTTTTATATCTTTTTTTTATAGTTAGAAGATTTGGATTCGATTATCGCACTTATGGTTGTTACATGCTCTCAAAATCATATAGGTAACATAGGGTTCTTTTGTTTGTTAATATATTGCACTATATCGTACAGATTTGAACATATATATTGTTCGTGAGAAAATAATCATCGATGCAAATAAAACCCGGTTTATCCCATGGAAAAGGTCAAAATGCTTGCCCATCGTTCTTATGTTTATAATAATATATTTACTTAGAAGGTGCATGAACTGAACGAGAAGAATCGAGGCAAAATGGTCCAAAACAGAAAAACAGATCACCAGATAAGTTCAAGGGAGCTAGTAGTATCAGACTATCAGTCACCAGATGGACTTGACACAGGTAAAGATACGGTATCTTTCCGTAAAGCAACAGTGGTCAGCAACAAAAATATAATACTATAAAAATGCTGATTCAAGGCAACAAAAAGTATAAAATTATCAAATTCTATTGTTATTTGTCCTCAACTAAACTATGAGAAGAAACAATGCACCTTTTGGGCTAATTTTGTAGTGTGTTTCTTTGGAGATTGTTGCTTTGGGTGGGTTCCATTTGACCCTCAACTTCAATGCAAAATGGTTTGAAAATGCCTCTTGGGATGAGGTTAGAGTTAGGGTAATATTTTCTGCAGATTGCTTCTAGACATGTCAGCAGGCATGTATTGCGTCATCACTTACTATAGTGTGTTTTCGTCATAATATATAATTTCATGTTTGACCTAATGGATTTGACCCGTGAGAAAGTACGGTCCAAGTCTCACGTCAACAATCTCTCATTGTTAGGTAATTTATAAGATCCACTATGAATCATTCAAAGTACGTAAATGCTTTGTTTTGATTGTAAAATGAGACTATCACTAATAAGTAATAACCATTGAAAACTTTTTTCTTTTTCTTAATACAATATTTTACAACTGATCCCATAACAGGAGAGGAATAGGGATGGATCCCACTGATATATTTAGGATTCGGAGAATTACACTATTCTAAAATGTTTCAAGAAATATTGAACGAGAAATGCATGGGGTTTTCAAACACTTAAAGGACATTCAACTGATTTTCCTCTCAGTGGCCAGCTGAGGTAGTTCAATGGTTCAGCTGTTTGAAAAATGCAACGTGACCTATCCTAACCTTAACGGAAAAAATCCCTCCCTCCAAAACCTACCAAACATATATACACGTGTATGTGTAGAGTAATTCCATTTTCGTCAAACACTTCAAAATTTAAATCCCACATATTTTCTTCCTCACTCTTTGAAACTTTAAAGGTAACTCTTTCATAATTCATTCAAAGAAAAATTTATATATAGATTTTTATGGAAAATCTTCCGAATAAATATTTAAACCCAAAATTTTTCCATGAAGGTCATTGTTTTCCTTTTGTTGTCATACTATTACAGTGTACAAAGGAAAATTTGTTGAAATATTCTCTCTCCAAACTTAAAATTGTGATTTCATCTTTATTTTTTTGCTCAGAAAAATAGTATGTAAATAAAAATCTAAATATTAGAGTGATGCAAATGTTGGGATGCTGATGAAATCATGTTGATGACGCTATTGCTTCCATGACGCATTCCATGACGCATTCCATGATTACCTGGATGGATGTTTAAACCATAAACCTGCGTTATTGCCAGAAGAATTGGCTGTTTCCCAGTTTAGAATGGCCTTGACTCAAAACATGACCATGACCTTCTTTTTTTTCAGGTCCCATAATCCACAGCTATTCATTCGCTCCTTTTTTTTTTTTTTCTTTCAGGGTTTTCTAGTATGTGTTTGAGAAGTATATATACACATATACATACGTCTATATATGACGTTACTGGTGGAACCATGAGGAGGGTAGGCGCAGCTGCCCCCAAAATTTTTATATTTGGTATTTAGAGTTGATGGCTTTGTGTGATTTCAGTTTTTGGCCCCAACCTTTTTTTTTAATCATTTTGATGAAGCTCTCCTGCTAGTGTCGCGCGCACTGCAGTATCAGTATAATAATAGTGGCTCAAGTCCAAAATATACAAATTATGATATGCAGACAATGATGGTACATAACGGTGGCCCATATCTAATTGCAATGATTTGCCAAAATAAAAAATCACTAAACTGTCCTCTTGTTGAAAAAGATATACGTTAGTTTCGATACAGATTCTATAATTGTTAATTTGATTATAAGAAAAACAATGTGCCGAAGTTCGAATACATAGATTTGATAGATTTTTTTTTTTTCCTAAAAAGAAGGGGTGAGATTTAAGAAACAAGGAGGAGGTGTTGGGGGGGGAGGGGGGTTAAAACCCAAGTGCTCTAAATTATGGAGTTTCAACTATAATTGCTAGACCAAAACCTCTTCGACAGATTTGATAGACTGTAATAAGGTAAGTTAGATATTGATATTTGATTTTGATAATTATGCTGTATTTGGTTAACTTTTTGGAAATTTATAACTTTATGCATTACATGCTCTGCTTTATACTAAATTCTTTAATAAGTGTCCACAAATTTCTTTGACACTACTTTTCTACATTTCAATTTGCTCCCCAAGTCCACATCCTAGTTCGACTAGAGTGTTATGGTTTGGAACTATGGGAACCCATTGTTCTTACTTTGATGAGCATAGGGTAGAAAGATCTTTTTCTTTTCTGTTTGTGCTCTGGTGGGAACTTTAGTCATTTAGGGCAACTGAGGCTATAATACTATTTTATGGTGCAAGTTATTGGAAATCTATGGAAGAGTTTCTGAATTTATTTTCTTGAGAGCATGTTTAATACTAGGGGTTTCTCAAATTAGACACACAAATTCTAGTAACATGACAAACACTGTAACTTTAAAATTAAAGACATATGCAAAATTCCATTAATCATGCTTGTTGTATTTGGGATTTGTAGAGTATTAGTGAAGGTATCTAAAGTTAGGAGCTGGAAATATATATATATATATATATATATATATAGAGAGAGAGAGGGAGAGAGAGAGAGAGGAAGGGGGGGAGATTTGAAGTTAGTGACTAAGTGGGTCTGTAATATTTCAAAATCACAACTGTCTGTCCCAACAACAAAGTTCTTTTTTTTTTTTCATTTTTTGGTCCAAACAGGAAATCGTATTTTATTTTGGCAAAAGCCCAAACAAAAATATGGGCAAGGCCCAAGTTGGCTATCAAATCTGTGCTCATTAGTACAGAGTACAGCAGGAGGCTAGTAGGTCCAGGTGGAGCTTTACAATCAAGCAGATAACTAAAATCACTAGCCGTTTATGGGATACACCCTCTAAGTATATCAAATTTTGGGGATAACAAACTAATGATAAAAAAAAAAATTGATGACTACATGTTTTCTAGAGAAAAGCTTATGGATTTACAAAAAATCTACTCAAATGAATCAAAAACGGATGAGGATTAAAACAATGGAGAAATCAAATTTGTCACTTTCTTGGACGTATAAAACACAGATGTTGCAATGATTATCTCAGAAATTTCCCTTTCCACAGGTTTTAGACACTCAAATTTTTAATTGCACTTAATTCATTAAGCAAATGGCATATCTAGCCATTAAATAGTTTATAATTTCCTATTTTAGTCACTTAACCTTTTTGTAAATAGTCACTCAACTAGTACAAACACAAATTCTTACTCACTCAACAAATAAGAGCACACTTTACCGTCAATCAACTGAAAAAAATGACCAAAGTAAAGAATATGCATATTTTAATGACCGTATGTGCCATTTTCTCTAACGTTGAAGTCTCAAAAATCATTGCAAAATTAAATTTTTATACTTGCAATTAGACAAAAACTAAACCTAATAAACCTTTTTGGTGCTCACAAATAGTGGTGGAGTTAGGACTTAGGTTGGGGGGGGCAAATGCAATTGTGTACAATACACTACAACTAAGGACAGTTTCTTTCCCAACAATAATTGCATAGAAAACCATAAATAACAAGTGTGATAGTTGTGTTAATTTTGTCAAAATTGTACCAAATTTAGAATAATAACAACATTGAACAAAATGGATGAAAATTATTTTTTGTGCAGTAGATCACAAGCAAGTTTTTACATTCAATAATACGTTTTTCATCTAGTACTTAGTTTCCTACTAACATGCCATGACATTTTTAAAGTAGGTGATAAGTATAGACATCAAGAACTTAAGGGTAAAGTAAAGAAAAGATGATATTACAGAAATTTTATGAGATGCAAGTATAAAACAAATTTGAAATTAAAAAAAAAAAATTCAAACCAATTTTGAGGAATTCTTCAAAGTTGGGGGCTGGGGTGGGGATGCAACTGTCCGCCATCAGTTGAATATGGCTCCGCCATTGCCCACAAACATGTTACTTGAACTGAATAACTAAAGTTCATAAAAGAAAAAAAGAAAACTAATAATTGTTCATAAAGAAAAAGAAAACTAAATTGTTCATAAAGAAAAAAAGAAAACTAATAATTGTTACAAACTTCGACTTCCACTTATACAAGATGACCTCCCAGTGATTGTTAACAAAGTTGTGGCACCTCTCATAATCCATATCAGGTGCCAGTAAAACAAGAATTAAAATACCAGAGCGAATCTCGTGTTGACTGAGTAAATGAAATCACATTTAATAATTGCATAAATAATCCCCATAATATTGCAAGAACAATTGTCCCCAAAGGCAAAATTTCCTCCACACACCTCAACATCACCACTTCTTTTCTTTTGAAGCAGATTCTGTCTTCGTACTTCTGCTGTTATATGTTGGAAATAGCAATACACGCATCAACGCTAAAGCAACCTACACAATTCTTGATCTAGCTTTACCTCTGAAGTCTTCTGCAGGCAATTGGTTTTCATCTTCTAGCTTATCCATGCTTCTTTGTAATCTAAAATCATCACAGTTGTCTTTTGCAGATCGATGAATCATGCCACGAGAAAACCATCAGTATTTAAAATAACAAAAGTAATTGAAGACCCTATAGTCTTTAATCCTCTAGTTTGATAACTTAAAAACAAACAATAAAGTAGACTAATATTTATAATTGAGCATGATGATAAAAAGTGATAAAAATTGATAAAAACACAGAATGTGAAGATTGTGTCAATGATGTCAAGAGAAGCAAAGAAGATCGAAAAATGAACTAGAAAACTAGTAATGGATTTGAATCCGGAGGTCCGGTTTAAGCCGAGTGAACATCATTCTAGCATAGATAGAAGGCACCCGGTTTACAAGCGGATTTCCAATTCACAGCTTTTGTGAGTAAAAACTAGTGATGAATTTGACTGTTGGGCTTGTTTTTTAGCACTATAAATACTTTAACACCAACCTTATTTCATATAATGTTTGAGCCATCAATTGCCTATTGTCTAAACACAAGACGCTTTCAAAATTTTCTCTGTTTGATTTTCATCAAATCTAATTCTCATTCATTGATGTACCAGATTTTCACTTCATGAATGTATTCCATTGAAAGCGTTTGTAAGCTATCATTTGTATTTCCACAATCTTTAGTGTTATTTTCTATCTTCTATTCATGTAAACCTTTTTGGAAAGTGAGGTTACTCATGTTAGAATATAAAAATCTTGACTCGAGAAATTGGTGAATTTTAAGAGCAAATTTGATCTTCAACATATAATTTGGTTTTTACCTCACCAGTTGAAGAGACAGCAAGTCTAGAAACATGAAAATTAGGAGAACTTTGGGGTTGATGTAAGCACAAGGATGGTGGTCGAACCATTTTAAATGACCTGATGTTGCTTTACTTTTGCCACTCATTGCATTCTCCTTGTGGTTCATTATTTGATTTATTTGTATTAATTGAGTCCAATTGTTATTACTTGTTAAGTTTAAATCAATCAACCTAATTCACATTCCTTAGATTGCAGAGACTGATCATTAGTATTAGAGCCTAGTTTGACAAGATTAGGTTTAAAACTGTAGGAGCAAATATCATGACAACCAATAACACTTTATCTTTAGAGGGTCAAACTAATATTAGATCACCTATATTGAATGATTTAAATTACAGTTGTTGCAGGAAGGAAGAAAATTTATATTGAATTAATTGATATATATTTGTGGTATGTCATTACGAATAATCTGTATGAGGCTACAATTAGAGATAGGATAATAAGTGAAACTAGATCCAAACTTAGGAAAATACTTGACGAAAGACAAAGGAATATCAGGTCTAATTGGGTTTTGTCTCACTGTTTGAAGAGGCACTTCGCAGAAAAACACTAAAGTTGGAGAGATTTGAAATTGGATGTAGACACCATGAAGGGTGGCTAAACCACTACAAGTCACTTGAGTTTGCTCTAATTATTTTCTCATTGTGGTTCAACATTCAATCTATTTGTGTTAATTAGGTTTTAATGGCCATTATCTTATTATAATTCTTGTAAACTCAATCAACCTAATTCGCCCAACTCTTCAGTTGCTTTAGGGACTAACAGTTCGATCATATTGCCAAAAAAGAGTTAGTCAAAATAAAACAAATCAATAATACTTACTTCACATCGTTAAATCCTAACCAATACTACTGAGAACCATTTCCCAGAGAGTGGCATGTGGCTTTGGTTCTTTCCATAATGTTTAATTTTAGCCTTCTCGCTACAATTGCAGTACACATTTAATCTGCCATGGAAGCTTATGCACCATCAGACGCAATATGAAGACTCCACACTCTAGCTTCAGCTTTCTCATACTTCCTATCTTAGGTTTGAATGCTTCATTTGAAATTAGGTTTTGCACCAAATTTGCCCAATTTTGATTGCTCTATTTTGTTCCCTCTCTCCAATGTAAATTTTACTTATATGATAATGGAGCCAAACTCGAGTTGAAAGGTTTACTAAAACAAATTGCTATTTAAATTTGGTTTGATTAGTTGGGGAATCAAATTGAATGAGTTCTTATCAAGTGGAACTTAATTGAGGTTCAAGTACTCTAACACTTTTCAACTCTAGTTCTCGTAAATTTCACTTATCGCTAATAGAGCCAAGCTGGTTGAACTTGAAAGTTTATCACAAATAAATTGCTTGAAGCTTGTTTGATTGGCGGCAAACCAAACTTCGAATGAGCTTTCACTAAGTTAAACTCACTTGAGTTTGAGTAGCTTGATTCATGTTTCAACCCTAGTTTTAACATTTAAGCAAGGAGACTATGTCCATGTTCCATTTTACCCCAGTCCTTCTAGTTAAATATGAGAAAGATCAATTATGCGACCATCTAGGTCTGAATCAATTTCGTTTAGTAAGAAAGTTGATGAACTAGTTCATTTGCCCCAATTGGGGTGTGCAAATTCATTTTCCCAATTTCGACCGATTGATTGAATTGAATTTGAATGAGGAAAAATGAAATGAATTGATAATGGAACTTCCGATTTTGAGTGTCGAATTTGGTTGAATTAGAAATAGGTTTTGAAATCGAAAATTCCGATTTTGAATTATAATTAGTGAATTAAGATCATTCGAATATAATAATATACATATATATAATATAATATATAATTTATAATATATATATATATATTTTTTATTATATAACACTATTATGTTAATCTTATCAATATATTATATAAAATATGTTAATTGATTAACCCATGTAATAATTTTAGTTTAGTATATTATTATGTTTAATTAACTTATAATATAAAATTAAAATTAAAAATAGAAAAAAATTAATTGGTAATTTTAATTTTCAAATTCAATTCATTGAATAATGAATTGATTCAATTGAAATCAATCGGTTGATTTCACGGGTTAATTTTTTGAAAATTCGATTCAAACTGAATTACCGATTTGTTCGATTCACACCCCTACCCCAATCACAATGTCAATTTTTCAATGTCAAAATTCTCAAGTGAGTTCGCCACTCTAAAGAGTGTTATGGACAAATCTGATACAAAATCAGTAAATCTGGGGCCTTGATGATTATCAATATCAGTCACACGAGACAATCAAACACTAAAACAATAATCAAAGACACTCAAAGTAACAAACCGAGTTATTTGCAAACGTGGCTAATCAATCTAGAAAGATACGTATTCATTTTCTTGAATGAATTGACGTCAAATACTTGATAGAAATAGTTCAATAAACAGAAACAGGCACAAATCTTGCGGATTTAGCATAATTATCCTGTTTATCATGAATTGGTTGATATTGATTTCATGCTTTACATTAAGTTTAACAGACAAATTTTTAACATGCTCCCCAGGATTAACAAGCAGAATACAATTCAAATCTTCATATTGAAGTCAGTAACAATCTTGTGCTCCTTTTGCAACGAATATAAACCTTATTTGTATAAGCTTTAAAATCAACTATTGAAAGCTTTAAAAGAGCTCTAGACACTAAGACTGCAGATGCCTGTGGCAAGTACTGTCGATTTGCTGGTCTCTCCACTTTTGAATGATATTAAACATTTTATCTGTCGCATGTTGACATGGAGAGATCTTAGGATTAGTTCATTGATTAGATGAGATGGAATGATTTATTCTTGAATAATTAATCCCATCATGGAATTACTCATCCTTATTATCCAGTGTTTGGTTTATTAATATAGATGTAAGTTTTGCCTTTCTTGATAAGGGTAAAAAAAATTTGATAAATCATTATCCCCTCTTACAATTATTCTCAAGATAAATAATACCAAGAGACCCTATGGGATGATTTTATCCCTCTAGAGGATTAATTCGGTTAACATGGAAATCTAATCCATTATAAAATACAATTGGATGAGACGGATAAATCAATTCGATCATAAATACCGTCCTTATCATCAAATGAACCCTTACTGCATACTTTCTGGTTCTATTGCATTGACAACTGCTAGGTATCTCTACGTGAGTCAACTTTAACTACATTTGCAAATTCCCATCTTTGGGGATTGGACATGATGAAATTTCCTCCCTATGTAACAAATTACATATCAAAAGAAAGAACCCTATACAAACAAAATAAATACAAACACAGCCTAAATTGGTCACTAACCCAACATAACTTCATCTTTCTCTAACAGTGACTCAATTAGAGCAGTCTCTTCTTCCTGCATGCACAATTGCAGACATTCAAACAAAAATTTCAGCTGCATTCAATTCAAAGATGTTTTATTTGCATTAGCAACTACATACCACCAAAGCATTGAATTCAGTTTCCTCATCTATGGCACTTATAGTGGCAGAGTCCTCAAGTTCCTGTTCCAATGATGCATAAGAAACAATGTGTCATTCAAGTAAAAATAATGAGTAATCGTCAATATAAACTGTTACAAGAATACAATGCATGCAAGAATGATTTAGCTTTGATCAAACCATTAGAGCTAGAATCAGTAAGCGTGCAGACATGCATAACCAGACACTGACCCACCCAAGAATGAAGTTACAAATTCCTTACATATCCGTCAACTACTCAAAATGCTAAATGTGCATAAACCAGCATATGATATTGAAAATGAATATCACACACAAGTACTCCTTGATGCTGCATCAGAAAGCAGACTATAAAGGAATTATTTGCATCACTCACATATTGCTGAGGTAAGTACTCTTCAATAATGACTCTCTTCACCCAATTATCAGTTGAACGATATGCGTGCAAATTTAGAGAATAGTTACTTACATCTTCAGCAATTCAGTAAAGGCGCCATTGGCATCCTGCATTAATAAAACAATATCAATTTCAAAAGGCTAAAGGAAAGAGATAGCATTAATTTTCCCGTCAATCTGAATAAATTAGGTTTCATAGTAGCCCATCTTATTACTAAGATACAATATGTATCAGTTCACAGGCATCCTCAACGATTAAGACTATTATTTTCCTCTCTACATCAAAATTTAACTGTTTCTGGTACTGATCCTAAAGCTAGTTAGGCTGGGCTGTTGTTACTGGGTAATAAAATTCATCTTGAATTGACTTTCCACCTTTAGGATCACTAACACAACTGCTCCAGCCTGTCCTTAGCATCTTACAGCTGACTAGCTTAAATTCTATGTTCAAGTTTCTAAAGCATTTTAGTAATTCAAATAATGTGTGTATATTACTACTTATCCCCTAGTATTTTATGTAAATTACAGCTAATCCTCCTATAGTCTTATAAAAATCTTTTGCCTAACTTTGTTTAGGACTGACGAGGTAAATTCAAAGCTGTACTTTGAAAACAACAATGTTTGATATATTATATAGCATAATTGAGTTGTAGTCAAAGCAGTCTAGGGGCCTACCAGTAATTAATTGAAGAAAAGTTTACTTATCCTATATAAATATAGTACGCTTCTAGAAAACTTACAAAACAATTTTACCTACTATAATAACTTTTCAAATAAGGAACATTAGCATTTCTTTTCTCAATGAACTCCTACTACTACTCATGGTATTGGATAAGAGTAATTTGTCTCAAATGATACAGCAACAGCCATTGTGTGGTAGTCTAATACTTTAGTCCTGAATGTAGGCTTCTAAAACTACATGGAAGGTTCGGACAACATTAATAGGGGTGGTGCTATTGGTAATCTACCCATAAAATGAGCGTTTTGTCCTAAATGACCCATACATTGTGAATGTACTTGGAACAGAGACTAACTATCACATCAAATTAGAGGTAAAATATTATGGACTTTGAACATAGAGTAGAAGACTTGACATGAACTTTGTACTAAAGAGGAGCTTTTCTTCACCTTCACAGCAACAAAAAGAAGTGGATCCGATGGCGTGTAAATCATGTAGTGGGAACCATCCTGTAGGAAGTAGAAACCATTAACTATAAGATAAAGAGATAAATCATAAAGCCTGTAACTATTCAGCATAGAAATCAAAAGACTTTCCTACAGGGTTCAGAAGAACTTCTTTGCCTATTAAAACACTAGAAACCAAAGCCTACACATGAATCTCCAACAATCAAATGCCCACAAACATTATTAAATGGAGGTGGTTAAGGTCTTCTCCAGACGATTATAAATGGTTATATGTACACAGAATCACCAAATTGACAATCATTTAAGCATTACAAGTATTAACATACAACTGAATAAACTAAGCAAGCAAAAGTTTGTTTGTCAGAGAAATAAGGACTGATCTATGCCCTATGGCTAGATCTCCCTCTCACTGCATTAGTCTCTATCATGAACTTCACTACTATTTGCTGCATTCATAGAAAAACTTAATGATGACATAGCCAAAAAGTAGGATTAAACTAAGTACATTGGTAAGACCATACCAAATTGAAGCATGTAATTTCTATGCCTTCAGTTGGCAAGCCATCTACATCTTGACCATCATCTGCATAAGTTCAAATTGCCTTGTTTAGAAACCCTGAACATCAGCTGCATACCAACTTGATCAGATACTGACATAATTTAAAACAATCTTGTAAAATAACAATATGAACCACCTGTTCAGCATTTTACTATGTCCATATAGCCTTTACCAAATTTTCAGCTCATCCATG
This sequence comes from Gardenia jasminoides, assembly GCA_013103745.1. NCBI lineage: Eukaryota > Viridiplantae > Streptophyta > Magnoliopsida > Gentianales > Rubiaceae > Gardenia > Gardenia jasminoides. The sequence goes on from CM023097.1 coordinate 2,259,507, forward strand.
GAAACAAAGTATACTGGGATCTACTATCACAAGATAGAACCCCTACCAACACATTTTACTAGGTTTATTACAGCATTAATCAATTGATCTTGGTTTTTATTTTGTTTCCCCAGGAATAAGTACAAAATCTACTACAGTGGAGACACCAGAGTTGAAAATGCATCCATCCATATCATAAATTTAACAAAACAGAAATGCACCATAGAGCTGCCCTTTCTTCCAAGGAATATTACTCCACAAAATTTCCATACAGCTTTAAGTAGTATATATATGGTGCCCATAGGCCAAAACTTTAAACTATTACTTCCATTGAAAATGTCTGCTAAGTCGGACAAATTTCTGCAACCCTCCCAATTTGTTCAACCATAGAAATGAATACTTCTGACCACCAAGTTCTAGTTATTGCCCACAGTGGTCCCCTTTTCTTTTGAAGATTCATCAGCTATCACTTGGTAAAGATACAGATCTCATAGTTTTCAATCAACAATCAAGTTATCTTCTCTTCATTCCTTTGTCCTCATACTTGAGACAGGGAACTGTCTGAGAGTACAGGAAGCAAGAAAAGCATCCGTGACCTTTAATGAGTCCAGCACAGTTGGTAGCGCTCTAAGTTCATGCTGACTTCCATTAAACCATTACACAAAATCAAAATCTTACCCCTTGAACAGCTGCAACTTTCTGCCCACTTCAGCCATTTGGTCCTAGCTCTTCATTTGAGGGAATACCTGCCCAACTCTGCCATTTGACCAATTCTCAAATTCAGCTAGTCGTCCAAGCTCCCAGCAATAATGTCTCAAAGTAGTCATAATTCCAAAAGCCGATCAATCTCCACTGCTGGCCGAGAGACTTTGCAGTCAGCAGTCCATAGTAGCCAAAGACCATACCAGGTCTACTTTATCCTCAAATATAAGTACCTAAATATTTTTTTTTCACAAAACAGTCATGGAATAAGAATACAATGTTGGAGATCTTCAGGGATAATGCCTTTCTGCATCATGTGTATGTGTAAAGACCATCCCCCAATGCACCATAAAGTTGAGATTGTATGCTTGAGGCTACAATGCAGCTTATGCTGACACAAAAGGATCATCACGAGCAGCTTCTCTCATCCAACATATATCAACCCAATAGATCTGACTTTTCCACCAGCAGTCCCATCTACTTTATCCCTGTCTCAATTTCCAGAGCCTTGATCTCGACTCATCTATGTGGACAGAATTCTTTGCACATGATTCTGTATTCATCTTTTCCAGACAGTGCCTTTCATTAATCAAAGCAAAACTAATCTCCTATTGGGTCCTTGACAAAGAATTAATATAGGAATGTCACAGAACAAACCTCATCCCTATGGTCCCTTACTGTACCAGCAATGAAGGATTAGGTGTTGCTAAGACCAATCTTAGACCATTGTATCACGTGTCACTAATAACACTATTTTGACAGGGACAAAGGATCATCATCACAGAGGTAAAAAAAGCGCCTGGATGCCAATAAAGCTGACATATTGATTGGAAAAGAAATGCACTCAAATCAGCTTTTGTAGTATTAACAGCAACATAAATCCAGCGAGTGAAAGGCCATTCACCTTTGTACAACAGGTATATAAGATGAATTAAAGATAAACAGTGTGCGAGAATTCAAATATGTCATCCTCTGTGTAACAAAATCCTCCGCGTGCTGTATAACAAAACCTGATGTAAGACATAGGAAAAAAACTAAACTAGGCGGTAATACTATGATTCAATTTCATAATGCAAAGACTAAGACAACAAAAGTGAAACTTGAAAAACATTCCATGACCATACCCACTATACACCAGATGCATGTGTATCTTGGCAAGGGCATAGGCTGCAGTTGGAAGAATGGCTTCAACTTCTTCATCACTGACCTACAATCCAGGGGCCATGGAAATGAAATCAGGTGATACCAGATCTGAGAGCACTGACTGAAAAGATACTCTGGAAGACACATAATACTGATTAGCATTACTAATAGCATTATTAAAATAATCAGAGTCATTTGACTGCTTGTCAAATGCTAAGAAAATCAAAATTCTGGCAAAAAAATGAACTGTGGAGGGATAATCCAAGCAAAATCAATGGCATAAAGCAAAGGTACAAAGCCAACTGAATGTCTAACATAGTTTCAAGGTACCATAAAGAAATAGAAACTCATTATTGAGAGAAAGAAAAGCGGCTTAGACAAGAAGACATGTAAAAGATGCCACCTTTAAGGGTTTAACTAAGAGCAAGATGGTTGATATATGCAAAGTCAGTAGTCTAGCACATCTTGAACATAAGCATCCTATTTGGGAGCTAAAACATATTTTAATAGGTGCTATGTTCCATGGGAAGTTATTCTTATCTGGAACTATAATTTGGAGTGGATATAGTCAATTTTTATAGGAACTTTTTTTTTATGCATTTATAAATTTATTCTCTAATTTTCACAGAAATTTCATTTTGTAATCCTTTTAGGGCTGCATTATTTCAAGCAGGAGAATCTTATTCTCAGAGTAAGTTAACTTTAATCAAGGTAGGAAAAGCTATTTACTCAAACTCTCCTCTTTCTTCCCAATACCAGTGTAGGACACCATATGGTGTTCTTAATGGAATGGTATCTGTATCCAACACTTCATCTTTAGTTTATCAGATGGCAGAGGTAATGACCCGTGAACTGAAAGAGGGATAGAGAATAAGGGAGCAAATCTGGCGGAGTTGAAACAACTTTGCAGGCCTGAGTTAGCCATTGATTCTGATTGTGATATTGCTGCTTCTTGTATCTTCCCTTTCCTATGTGAAGTTTCCATCTGATGAAATACAAACACATATTTGCTTCTAACTAGAGTCACAAATTAATACAAGTTGGTTTTATGTCCTTGTATTTTTCTTATTTACTTATAAACAAACATACACTTTGCCTGTGTCTAGTGTCTTTCATTGGTAGTGTATCCCAAAACTAGCAGAATCTGACATCTAGAGTATATCTATATGTGTATCTGAGACCAAGTATCGTAGATGAATAGGTTTAGAGACTTAATAACTGCTTTATCAAAGAAAATTTCCTGAAGGTTAGTATGGTATTCAAAGTTTTATGATGCATCTAGCATCTCAGGTGATCTCAGGGGTGTTACTAGTAATGCCTAGACTTTATTCTTTCTTGTTTTTCCAATACAATTTACTACAGCTTTACACTATTTTTGCCATCAACTGCACACCATAAGCCTTCATTAAGTTGTCAATTAAAGAACCATTAAGCCACCTTGTAAGATTCTCCGACCTTTCCTGGTAACCATCCTTGAGAGCATTGATCAACTTTTCCCTAGTAATACTTGCTTATAGGAAGAACTCTTCAGGAAATATTCACATCAAAGATGTAATAGGTTTGCAATTCATGAGTGGCCCATATTATTCACCCTCAACCATGAAATTCTTCCTTCTTCAGCTTATCAAAAGATTATCCAACCTTTCCCAATAGATGCAGGAAAACAGAACAAGAATTAGAAATATGTAAGAAGGCCAGAAAGAGTAATTTAGACACAAAGCAAGAAGAGTATCAACTCTTCAAACCAACTAATGAATCATGAAACATTTTGTTACTAGGAAAACTCCCAAGGATACCAGCGGGGAGGCACACTTTGCACATACAAACTCAATGATAATACAGGCAAACAAGAACAAAGCACAGGGTCCTACAAACTTGAATACACAGTACTTTTTTGCAATTAAGAGACTTGCAATGCACAAGGAGGTAAGTGAAGATGCAGATCTGAAATGCACACTCTAGTGTACCATCATTCATCACAAATGTCTAGTACATGTAGTTTACAAGTTCAAAGTGACAAAAAAAAAAAGGAAAAGAAAAAAATTGTAAAATGCTGTTTTGATTAAAATTTCAGAAGCTAATGGAGGGCATGATACATACAGCAGACCATCCTTCAACATTTGTACTCTTCAAAATCTGAACAGGCCTGCGTACAAACTATGCAGTAAATAATAGGGAAACACATGTTAACAGTCAAATCAGTTGTAGTTAACTAAAACATGATTCTGTAACTTACGTATCAAACAGGGCAGCAACATGCATTCATCTCGCATTTCTGAAAATCCGCCTGATGACACACTCAATGGGAAATTATTCGTGTAATCAACCTGCAATTTTTTTATTTAGAATGATCAATATGCGGAACTACAAAGAAGGAAGGGAAGGAGGAAAAAATTAACACCCACAAACATAATTTTAGACCAAAAAATCAGATAAAATTACAATCCATTGAGGGAATAATATTATGCCTTGAAAAACAAAACTAGAGTTCATCTTAAGTACCAACTGAAATCTGCTGAATAAGCACTTTATGGTTATCATAAAACTTATCCCAAGTACATAGTCCCGAGAATGGGTACTATTCTTTCGCATGTATGGATTCTACACTTCAGAATTTCAACCTAATATTAGTGAAGAAAGAATTCAAAATTGGACAAGAAAAAAACTCACAACTACTCTTATTGGAAAGAACTAACAGGAAAAATCAGAAAAAACAAAACTGAACAATATAGAAAACGACAGAGAAAGGAGAAACTACTGACAATTGTAGCAACCGTTTGTTAGAAACCAAGACAACTCTGCCTTGCTCATCCACTGAATCCAGCCGGCGGTTTCAGGGTGGTAAAGCCTGGTAACTGCCCCAGACCCTTCTTCTTCCACAACTTCCACATTGCTAACTCTTTGCTACTAGTTTTCTCACTGCTGGGCTTCTTTTTCTTCTTTGAATTTGGAGCTGGAGGGCGTTTCTTCACTGTACTCTGTGGTTTCGCCTTGCAGCAGCAGCAGAATAAGCTAACTTAGACTGTGGGAGGAAATTCTTTCCTTCAGGGATGGAAATAAAGTTGAATTGGGATTGAAAACGTGGATTTGAGGAGATTGTGAAGAGATTTGGAAGAGATGTTGATGTTACGGAAATGGAGAAAGGCATTGTCTTGTGCAGTGCCACCAACTGTTTGTGAATGACTTCAATGTTTAGCTTTCTTTCTCTTGAGAAAGGAAGATGAAGATATTTTGTTCCGTATTGAGTAGTTTTGAATTGGGCTAATTGCAAAATGAGGTGCGGAAGTATTATCCATTTGTTACGTATAGCCTAACCTACTAATTGCTGCAATTTTTTGGTGGCTAATAAGATGAATTAGTTGCATACCATTCCAATCAATTAAAATCCAGAAGGGACTCAAATGACAAGATTTTGTCGTCAACATAATTGTTAATCACCATCACAGCAAAGCTACTTGTTTGTTCTCAGCTGATTTTTCAAAGTGATTTTTGATTCTAGAAAATCTACAGTATAATTTTATCTTTTAGAATTCGACTTTTTTAGTTCAAAAGAAAAGTGTCAAATCAAGTTATAAGATACTTGCTTTTGAAATTTTAATTTTTTTACAAAATGTAAATTAGTTGAAGCAGTTCTTTATATTGACATCTAGATCTCTTGTAATTTTTGTATTTCTCCCATCAAACCAGTGTTCTTTTTCATTGGCTCAACAAATTTCAGCTTCTCAAATATCTTTCATGCTTTAACGTCCTTGACCTCTTTCGTCAACTACACATCGTATTATAAAATAAAAACATGAATCGGCTGATCTAGTTCACAGACCAGGGTTTTGAAAAAATGAAAACTAAAATATTATATATTATAGATTTAAGAACCTTAAACATCTTTCAAGACTTCTCACTTACAAAAGGGAAAAAAACTTAAACACCCGTTAGAAATGAAAATTTAAAAATACAATAAAACTTACTGCTCAAATAATATCATTGATACAAATTAAACTAAAATTGATTATTTTCCCTTTGTTTGGGTTTTAGACAATTTGTCCCTTAAGTATTATCACGTATTGATTTAATCCCTATCTCCCAAAATAATTAATGTTGGTTCCTAAAAGCAAAATGGAGAGTCTTAAGGTTAAGTCACTGCACAATACTTTCATAGTTTGAGCAAAAGCAGCAAAAACAAGAAAATCTAGCTCACAAATGGTGGATAAATAAATGACATCTCATTCCTCAATTCCCAATTAGAGAATCAACCTCAATCTCCAAAGTTCCGAAAACATTCAAAAGAAATTGAGTAACCTTCAAATCCCTAGAAAATAAATCTTGTTATCTAATCTGCAACCTAAAACCTAGAACCAAAACTTCTATATTAATCAAAACCTAGAACACTACACAACTTGTCATGCAAGATCAATATTAATTATAGAGGACATAATCTTGTCAACATAATTGAAGATTCAATAAAAACTTATAATTGGATGAAATGTCTCATATACCATAGACTGAATAATCTCCCATCATAAGATATAGAAAATAAACTATACCCTAGATTTTGATAATTGTTAATCCTTAATCTATTGTGCTTTTTTTAACCATAGTTTTAGATTTTTGTGCATTATGACAATCATTTAATGGGTAATAGTCCCAAAGTTTTGTTTTCCTGTTTCACTGTTTAGTCAATACTTGCTAAATGTCCTTCATTCCTCGTGAACCAACAACTAGAAGATTTTCTATTTCCCCCTTCTCTTTTTAACTTAGACCTGATTATTGCATGAAAAAGTTAGCAATAAGTATTATTAAAGTCCATAACATGATTGTTCATATGTACCATACGTGTACATATGTATGTAAGTACAACAGAACAGAATTGGTTTTAATGAGAAAAACTTAACTTGTTGATTCACGAGGAATGAACTATGAAGTACTTGCTTAAGTTTCAATGAAAATTTTGCACTTGGCTGCTATAACATATATAAGCATTCTCATACAACAAATTCCAAATCAAAAGTGGTTGCTGATAGGGTTTGTGTTTGATAGAGATTGTTTGGAAAAATTCTTCTGGAAATTCTCTAAACACATCTATCATTTTATTTTTTCTTAACTACCTTTTATCTTGCACATATATCATATCATAAAGAATGATGGAATCCTCAAATGCATATATTTGGTCAGTGAAATTCAAGATTTTTTTATAATTTTTTTTTAGAAAGACTAATTAGAAAAAATTTGTGGCGAATATCATGAAACAGAATTTTTATTGCTGTCTTTTAGTTCAATATTGATAATTATTAAATTAAGAAATAAATTAGATGTTAAAAATTTCATCTAAGTGTAAAAGGATATACACAAAAAAATGTTTATGAAAGGTTTGCCCAATGCATTAAGTAAGTGATCAATATCGCAAATAAATTTTATCAAAATATTTAACAAATAGCACAATACCATATTCCTCGTAAAAGATACATGCGCAATTTACTCCGTATAAGTATATAAGTTAAAATCTTTGATTGTGTATATTGTCTCCTCATTATTATTTTATTCTTTCCATTCTATCTTATCTTCAATATTTCAGAAATAAAGTGTTCAAGTCTTTGGCCAATTTTATTATTGATAATGGATCTTTTGAGCAACTTACAAATGTTCTATCAATTTCTCATCATGTACATGAAAAAAATTGGTGGGTTGTGTATCAAATATACGAAGTTTACTTTCATATCATATCCTACTAATATTGATGCCAGTAAGGTCCCATCAATTGGCAGGTTAGTTTCATACCAAATATCTTGTATCACTAGTACCAACAAGACAGACACGGTCCACTATTATGCTTGGTGGTTTGTCTCTGAGAACATACTCCAGGGGTTTATCAAAGACCAGCCGTTAGAGCTTCTTCCGACCAAAGATTCGGTTTATTAGGTCTTAGATCCTTTTCGGCGTATAAACTAA